>PVJL010005052.1:0-115722 GCA_004026885.1 Lyroderma lyra
TGTGTGTGCGCGTGTTCGTGTGTGTGTGCATGTGTGTGTGCGTGTTTGTGTGCATGTGTGTGTTCGTGCGTGTGTGTGTATGTGTGTTCGTGCGTGTGCGCGTGTGTGCGCGCGTGTGTGTGTGCGTGCGTGTGTGTGTGTGCGTGCGTGTGTGTGCATACACATGATGAGTATTATTCAGCCTTTGCAAAGGAGATGCTGCCATGTGGACGACATAAGTGAACCTGGAGGACGTTATACCACGCGAAACAAGCCAGACGCAGAAAGGCAAACACTGCACAACGCCACTTATGTGTGCAATCAGCATCACTGAGTACATCGAAGCGGAAGGAGAGCAGTGGTACCGGGGAACGTGGGGGACGGGGTTGCAGTTATGTAAGGGCGAGTGATTCCAGAATCTAATTCAAAACATGTGATTCTAGTGACCGATGCTGTATCAAGGGCGGGGAGTTTGCTAAGAAAGTAGATTGCGGGTGCTCGCACCACACACACACACACACACACACACACACAACTATGGGGGGAGATGGGTAAGTTAATTAGCTTGACTATAACCATTTCAGCATGGCTGTCAAACCATCATGTTGTATACCTTAAAGATATCCGATATTTATTACAAATAAGTTAAAAATAAACTTTAGAACTTTCTGGGCGCTCTGCCTCTGTCTCCACCTGCTGGACAGGTGATCTCCAACAGGACGGAGGGCGACGGCCGGCTCCGAATCACAGTGGAATGAAGGTGTCTTCTGGTTGCAGCAGCAATGTCCTGGGAAGGCTCTGCTCGGGCCATGGGGCCACTCCTAACTCCAGGGTCATGGGGACTCCTCCGGTGCCCGGTCTGACATGTGTTCCCCATAAGAGAGATGCATGAACTTCCTAGAGGGAGGGAAAGGGGTGTGGGCAGGCAGACACACCCAGTGTCTCCCACACCACGCGGAGCCCCAAGGAGTCGAAGCGCAGAGGGTCACAGCAAACTGAGAGGCCCGGCGCACCCGGCACTCAGCCTCCGAATTCACACACATTTCCAGGAGGAGGCACAGGACGTAGGAGGCTGCACGCTAGATCTAAGGAGCCCCCCAATGTGGACTCCAGTCTTCTTTTTCCCTACCATTGGATAAGGCGCATCCTGCTGGGTCAAGTGAAATACAAATAGCCTTACACGTTGTTGGAATCATCAAAATACTCGTACAATTTGCGAGATAAATGAGAAAAGTACACGGGAGCATCAAAGTTACAGGGCAGTGAGGTGGCAATCCCACCCCTGAGCTCTGACGACCCACAAACAGTTTCCCACTGAGAGCACACGGCTGACTTCCCTCCGCCCAGGGTGCCAGATTAGCCTCAAGCAGGTGACCTGCACTGTGGATCCTCTGAGATCAGCCTTTCACGTGGGTTGGTGGCCCGTGTGTGGGCTTTTCTACAAGAAGAGGACCAGGCCTGACGGTCTGCACGGAGGAAAGGACTGCTGAGGGAGGCCTCATCATCGGGGAGGAAAGGCCTCCGGTGCCCAGGAGCATGTGAAGCCCAGCCCAACGCACAGAACTCTCCCTGCCTTTGAGGTACCCTGACTTTGTTTACCCTCCAGCCTCTGCTCACCCAATAGGCTCAAGTCTCAGTCACAGCAAACTCCCACAATTCGCCCCATGCCTGCCATGTGACAGGCACAGGAGCACAAAGATAAATTGGAAGAGGCATGTCCAGGCCCGACGCCACTGTGAGTCCATGTGCTGAGCTCTCCAACACTCCTCCAAGCACAACAGGGATAATACATGAACCGTGTTTTGTCCGTGTTTAAAATAAAATCGGACGGAAATGTCAGGTACATGTTGCCCTGGAGGAGAAGCCGACACCAGTAAGCAAGCCACCGGCTTCCTGGTGTCCTGGTCAAAGGGCAGAGAGAGCGGGAGTTTGATTTCCCTGGGGTCACGGGGAGTAGAGCCTTCTTGGCTTGGGAAGGGACCATAGCCTGCATCCTCAGGGCTGCTGACCTCCCTCACTCATAAAAATGGGCAAGAGAGCCCATGCGAGTGAAGCCCCCCACCAGTTTAGTGGCTGCGTGTAAGCATCCCCGGCACGTGGGGGGAGGAGCCCAGCCGGAAATATCCAACCTGGTTCTGGAACGGAGTCCCTGAGAGCCAAACAGAGCAACGTCACAACCCCTCAACAGGGGAGGGAATCACCCCCAGGTATGAGATGGGGCAGGCAACCCAATCGAGCATATAAACCTAATTTTTAAATGAAAACTACTATAACCAAAGTCCAACAACAATCTCAGAAACCAAAAAACAAAAACCAAAAGTAGTTCCTCAAAAATGGAAATACTTGAGGAATCTCAAAATTCATTTAAAATAAATATGTTTAAAAGCTTCCAAGACCTGAAGTAACTGCATGAGTGAGAAATAAAAATCAAAGAAGCAGATACGAATGAAGAGTATTTGGTTCTGAACCATAACCAACTACAAATCCTGGAAATTAAAAATGCAATTATTGAAATTTAAAGTTCATAGACTGGATAAATGGTGAACACATGGATGAGAGAATTAGAAATTGGAGGCAGTGCTGAGGAATTCGCCCCGAAACTGGAAGACAAGGAAAAAGTGGGAGAGACACGGCGGAGAGATGAAAGACTCCAGCAGGAGACTTATGGCAACTCCAGAAAGAGAGGACAGATGGATTAGTGGGGGACCCCCACGAAGAGAAACGGAATGTCAGGTTAGTAGTGAGCGCAGGGTATTGAATACGTACAGGTGAGTACACATCTATACGTACCTGGACACATTGGGCTGAAATTGGAGACCATCACTATAAAGAAAACATCTTACCTGAGAGAAAAGATAGCTGAGTCGCAAAGAAATAACAATCAGACCGACAGCAGACTTCCCATCAGCCAAGTCGAGGGAAAGTAACTGTCCATGATGAATTCTTTACCTTGTGACACTACCGGTCAGAAGGAGGTGACATAAATAAGCCATCAATGGATGAATGGATGAAGTAAATGTTGTGTATGTATGATGGGTCGCAGTCATCCCTCAGACCCCACGGGGGATTGGTTCCAGGACCCCCTGGGATGCCACAATTCACAGAAGCCCAAGGCCCTTGTGTACAATGTGGTAGAACGACGCATGCAGTCAGCCCTCCGCATCTGAGGATTCCCGTCCTGGGATCGAAAATACTGTGTTTGCTCCGTGGCTGGTTGAATCCTCAGGTGCAAAACCGTGGATACAAAAGGATGATGGTATCGTCCAACCACAGAAAAGAAATGAAATGTTGCCGTCTTCAACCACTCAGACTTTGAGGGCACTTACACTAAGTGAAATAAGTCAGAGAACAACCAACACCATCCGATCACACATATGTATGGAATTTAAATAACGAAAACCAAGCTCAGAGACAGATGGGTGGCTTCCAGCGGTGGGGGAGGGGCTGGGTGAACTGGGTGAAGGGCACAAAAGGTACAAACTTGCAGTTATAAAATAAGTAAGTCATGGGGGGTGATGTACCGCGTGGTGACCGTACTTAATAGCACGCTATTGCATTCTTGGAAAGCTGCTAAGAGAAGAGATCTTAAAAGTCCTCAACACAAGAAAAAAAAATGTTTTTTAACTATGTCAGGTGATGGATGTTAACTAGACTTGTTGTGGTGATTATTTCACAAAATATACAAGTAGCAAATTACTATGTTGTATACCTGAAGCTAGTACAATCTTATATGTCAATTATACCCAAGTGAAAAAACTTTTAAATAAAAAAGGAGGCAAATACATGCAAAGTCTAAGAGCTTTTACCGTCTACAGATGCTCAACAGAAGAAGCATTAATAGTTCCGCAGAGGAAAGAGGAACCCAGGGAAAACGCAGAAAGCTGTTCTAAGTGGTGAGCAAAGAAACCGGTACATTACGTCATTAATCTCACTATTCACTCTTGAAAAAGAACACAGCATTTAACATTCTAGATGACAAAAATAAGGAAGGTAGACGGGGGAGAATACAGGTCCCTGTCACGCCTTGGAGGACGATAGAGATGTCAGATCATTTCAGGTGTTGTTAGAATATGCGTGTGTACTGGATGACGTAAGTACTTCCCAACACAATGGAGAGAACGGTGGCGTTGGGAGTGACAAAATCTCCTTTAGGATGTTAGCCGTAAGTCCAAAGATGACAACGATCCCAGGTAATATCAGCGCATCAAATGCATGCATTGTGAGACAAGTTTATCAGGGACAACTCTTTTAAGCGCATGTGTTTCAGAAAATGCATTTTCTTGGCCAAAGGAGTAGAGAGAGCAAAACTGATGGCAGGGCATCAGGAAGAGAACCGTCGCTCTTCCAGACAAGAGATGGTGGGGGGCAGCCAGAGGCAGCCCTGGGGTGGGGCTGGAGCGAAGAGGAGTGCAAAGATAGGCCCGGGGCATGGGGGACCCGATGGAGACGCCCGCAGATTAGAGCAGGCTGACTTAGAAGGGCCCCCGAGGGAGGTAGCAGAGCTTCATGCTGGGAATCACCTCGGTGCCGACTGAAAGGGAGGCTACGGACCAGGAAACATTTGCTTCTCACGGTTCTGGAGACTGGAAGTTTAAGAACATAGTCAAGTTCTAGTGGGGACCCCCTTCCTGGCTTGTCGATAGTCAGTCACCTTCGCCCTCTGTCCTCCCATGGCCAAGGTCTCGTTATCTCCTTGGACACCAGGGCCATCACAGGGGCTCCATCCCCACGACCTCATGCACATCTGCTCCCAAACGCCAAACGCCCGGGATGAGGCCCTCCTCACAGGAATTGGGGGGAAGCACAAACACACCTCCCACCGCAGGGGACAAGGAGTCAGAGGGAAAGAAAGAGGGGAGCAAAGGAGAAAAAGCCAGAGGCCGTGGGAGCAGCGGGGACTCGGGCCGGCCGTGCGTCCCCGCCAGGGGACGTTCCCCTCGGCACCCACAGCCTCCCCGTCGGGAGGCGGCCACAGCACACGCCGTCCAGCGGCCCCGACACCCCAAGGCAACCGGCCTGGCCCTCCGCCACCGGAACGACCATCTCCGTGTTTCTCAGAAGCCCTGGATTTATTTATGCTCCTCTCGTTAAAACGCGGTCTGGGGAAGAGACAGCAAAATGAATGAACCAACGAAACGACCGTCTGCTGTTTAGGACGCCCACACTGAGATGTCCTCGCCCAAGTAGAGGACACGGGCTTAAAGCCCAGGTGTCACTCGTGTCTCCCTCCCACACAGCACGTGACCGTTTCAGCGAGCTCTGCAGTCGCACAAAGCGAATGCTCCTCCGCCACCCTCCCACGTCCGCCGGCCGCTCCGGGGGCGTTGCCGTGGGACCTCGTCCCTCCCGGCAGCGGTGGTATCAGTGCCATTAGAAGAGTCTGCATCTGGTTGTCTGTGCTCGGGGCAACAGCCCTTTGGAGTCTGGCCGGCGACGGTTTGCTCAGCTTTGTGATTAGGTTGTCATCCGTACCATTTCAGTGGTCTCTGTCGCGTCACCTGTTTGATGTTGGTGGACTTTATGTTATGGACTTTAATGGAGGAGAGCCATTTTCGTATTGGTCACTCACGGTTTCCTTAACTTGGTGATTAACCCAGAAGATCGCTTTCTGAAAGCGCATCTAATTTAGGGCTCCAGACCCAACGCTGCACGTCCGCCTGGCTGTGGCCCCGACGACTCCAGGAGCCCGGACCCGGCCGGCCTGGCCTGCAGCCGCCCCCGCTCAGCGCGGCCTGAGCAAGCCGGTGCAGGGTGCCTTCCACCTGAGACCGCAGCTGCCGAAACCACT
Organism: Lyroderma lyra; assembly: GCA_004026885.1. Lineage (NCBI taxonomy): Eukaryota > Metazoa > Chordata > Mammalia > Chiroptera > Megadermatidae > Lyroderma > Lyroderma lyra. The sequence continues at coordinate 5,768 of PVJL010005052.1, forward strand.
TCCCTTCCCCGCTGTCCTTGACCTCGCCCCGGCGCTAGGCCCCGCTAACCGCAGGCGCCTGGAAACCCCGTGCGGGTGTGTGAGTGTGCTCAGAGCAAAGACTTGGGCCCAAGAGGCCCCGATCGAACCGCAGTCTGCCACTCTTTCACGCTCAGACATTGGGGAACTTGCTAAAAGCACTGAGCCTCCGTCCCCCTCTCTGCCAAGGAGGAATGACAAGCCCTGCTTCACGGGGCCGTGCTGAAGACTCACGTGGCAGTCCATACAGGGCTGGGGGGATCACAGCCTCCGGGAGGGGACGGTGGACTGACCCCCGTCACACTCGTGTCTCCCTTGCTGGCTCCCGAACATGAACTCGGCCCCAGCTGCCGTCCCCACCAGCCACCTGCACACCTCACTCCGCCACACCGATGCCTCCCCCACCTCTGTGAGCGGACGAGCCGGGTGGCCCTGTGTTCATGAGGTGACTCTTGGAGAAATGGCTTCACCCCGAGGTCTCCGTGTTTGTGAGGTGCTGGGCTGGTGGACCAGACGAGGTCCCCTATCACCCCTTCCTAAAGAAGTGAAGTCACCTCCCCGTCTCCTCCCTACTCCTTCCCTTGTCCTCAATGGAATCTGCAGAGTGTACTAGATGACAGTGGTCTAGGTTGGAAAACGCCGGCATGGGACTCTGTCCCTCGGTTCCCATCCCCCAGCCCAGCTACGGCTTGGGAGAGGCAGAGTCTTGGCTACTACTTCCAAGAACCGTGTTAAGTTTGCAGGAAGTTTAGTTCAGTTTAGTTCGTGAAAGGCATAAAGCTCACACACAAAACCCTGAGGTCTTTGCTCCCTCGTGAAGCTGACACAGTGTTCTAGGGTTATCCATCACGCCTGTCACCTGTCACCATCATGCCTGTCACCTGCGTGAGCCCCCCTGTCTGCCATGGCAACCACCCTCAGGGCAGTTCCCGCACGACCTCTGAACCCGGCGTGGGCCTGCTGGGCAGCGCGTGCCCCTAAGCCGTGGTTTGCTTGCTTGGGGCCGGGCTGCTCTCGCGTGGACATGGAAGATGAGGATTGGGAAACTCAGAGCTTGACGAAGCCAAGGAAAGTTCCAGCTATGGGCATTCAGCTGGTCAGCCCCCAGTGCCACCTCAGGTGGACCTGCAGGGATAAGCATTTGCATTCAATGTGACACTTTCGGCAAGACCCGTGGGGTTAAGGAGGCCAGCATGAGAGGGACAATCAGGAGTAGTCAGTGACCCCTGAAAACTCCTTCCTGTCCCCAGAACACGGCAGGACAGGCTCGTGGTTGGTGCTTCTCCGTGACCTCCAGTTAGCTCTCTAAGTCATGCCTCGAGGGGGCCGAGCCCTCTGTCACCAACCTCAGCCGGCCTCCTGGCCAGGGGCTGGGAAGTCACTTCAAATCGTTTACAAGAGGGAGGGGGAAGGGTGGGGGCGTGGGGAGCCCCTGGGCCCCTAATAACGCTGTCTTCCCGGCCTGGCCAAGCAAGGGGACTGAGAGCCCTTCACCGCGGGCGACGCACGGGCTGCTGAAGTGGGCTTAAGGGGCCGCGTGGACACTGCCCAGCAGGCTGCCCGGCGCGTGCTTCGTGCTCACGGCCCACACGTCCTTGCGTTTGGTCCTTCAACTTCCCATCCGCCATTCCCCGCGTGCACATGTCCGCCAGGAAGCTCACCCCAACAAGGCTCCTGACTCTGGGTCCTTCGCCCCAAACCTTGCGAAGCCTGCTACCACCCTCCCGGCCGACCCGCTGGCCCAGGCCTCCAGGCCCTGCCCCATGCACACTCGCGCCCCCTGAGTGCTCGCCGGCCCCCTGGGAACCGAACCGCTCTGGCAAAGTCTCCACGCACCCCGGAGGCGACAGCTCCGTCCTGTGGGACCCGGAGATCTGACGTCAGCAGTTTGCCTCTGGTCCCCTGGTCTTTGCGGGACCCTTTCCCCGCCTCCTCGGCCTCCCGCGGCTCCCCTCCCGGTGGCGGAGGTCGGTACCTGGGGGGCATTTTCCTTCCTTCTCCATCTCCCTCTAAGCAGACCGGCAAGGCCGTAACCAGCCGTCCACGCGCACTGACCGCGTGCCCACGCCTCCGCTGACCTTCCTTCGGCCTTCGGGGACCCTCGACTGGGCGTGGGAGCGAGCAGCCACGGGTCTTTGGGTGTGAAGTCACTCATGTGACTCGGAGGTAGGTTTCCTGCCTCCCAGGACATTGCAGACATGAGGGGGCGGGTGATGAGCTATTTAGAACAGCTCCCTAAAAGGGGCCTACTCCGCTGGGGCACCGTCGGATCTAAGAGTGATTCTTGGGGCGAGCACGTACTATGTGCCCGTCGTGGGCATTAGCTAACCCAATGCTCAGTCAGTGAGACGACGCTTGTTCTGATGTCACAGATGAGAAAAGGGCGGCTTGGGGCATTGCTCACGGCGGCCCGACCTTACTTACAGTCTGTGGGTGACGGCCAGGAAGAGAACTCAGGGCTGTCTGGCCCCTAAAACGACCCGTGGCGTGGGAGGAGGGCAGCATAAGGCCTCTCCTTCGCATGCGCCCCCAGACAGTTCCTCTCCCCCTCCCCCAGAGAGCTTTTGGGGGTGCTGGAATTAGGGAACCCCGTGTCCTTTGACCTTTCCCACAGCTGGCCCGCCCCGGCACAAGGCTCACACTTCCTCTCCATCCACTTCTCGCCGTGCTCCCAACCTGCTGTGGCCTGTCCTTCGTTTATTTACTCAATAATCGTGTCCGGCAAACCTACGCTTCGGAGGCGAGCGCTGACAACCCAGAGGTCAGCAAGGCGACAGCCGCCCTTGACCTCCTGTCGCCGCAGTCTGGTCCTGAGCATGGCTCCACGCTGTTCGGAGCGCCCTGCCCTTCCTCCCCGCCCCACTCCCCAGCCAGACAGACGGCGGTCGGTCCCCAAGGTCCAGCTCATGCTCTTACCTCCTCTGCCACCTTCCCCAGGTCCCTTGGAATGAGGTTCAGAATATTTAGCAGGCAGTGCCGCAGTCATAAGGGGTGTCGGTGGTGAACCAGTGGTCCCCCACAGGTCCAAACTGAATTTCCGCTCTGCCCACGGGGGTCCTCAGCGCCTGGCCCTTCCAAGGATTGAGGTGCCGTCCTTTATCTCTTCCCGTGAGGGGTCCCCTGCCTCCACCACCCTCCCCCTGCACTCACACAAACGTGCCTGTCAGCTTCCAAACGGCAACGACCTTCTTCTTCATTCATAGACTAACGCAACGCAGGCACCTGCAGGAGCGCCACACCACATACTGAATGGACGAGTCGGAGTAGGAGGGAACCTGGCCTTCACCTGCACAGTGTCCTAGAACCCCCTCCCAGTTCGAATCACAACATCTCCGACTTGAAGACTCACCCAAACATACACAAATAAATACAATGCATACGGACATACAGACACACGGACTACAAGGGGTGTCCAGCCCACGTTCCTTCCTTTTAGTTAGCGCTTAAACTCTTCGTTTTGGTGTACTAGTCTGTAAGCGACGCCTTGGGGTGCATGCCCATGCCTCTGTGCTCCTACCTCTGGTTATCGGGTTACAACAAAACAGCACTGTAGTAGGCTGAATCGTGTCCCCTCCCAAATTCACATGTTGACGTCCTAACCCTCAGAATGTGACTGTACGGGAGGCAGGGTCTGCAAAGAGGTCCTTACATGAAAATAAGGTCATGGGGGGCTGGTCCTCATCCACTATGGCTGGCGCCCCTATAAGAAGAGGGGACGAGGGCCCAGACACAGAGGGAAGACAGCCATCGACATGTCGCAAGGAGAGGCCTCAGAAAAACCAGCCCTGCTGACACCTTTCTCTTGTACTTCTGGCCTTCAGAACTGTGAAAGGACACGTTTCCATCATTCAAGCCATCCAGTTTGTGGCATTTGGTGACAGCAGCCCTAGCAAGCTAATACAGGTACCGATCTCCCTGGCGTAAACTACTGCTGTCAAATTTCACCCCTTCATGCTGCGTATGTACCACCTCCAAGTTAAATGGAAACTTCATGATGCTAGGGAATACGGCTTAGTTCCTGGACTCTCACAGGCACATAGCACCATGTATGTACATAATAGGTGCTCAATAAAAAATTAGAGACATTTCCTCAACCACAGACGCCATGAGAAGCCTTCTTTGTCATCGTGCATCCTCGGGCTGCTCAACCTCAGCATCACTAACACTTGGGACTAGATAATTCCGTGTTGTGGGGGCTCCGTCCTGGACACCGTGGCTACTCGCGGCATCCCCAAGCTCTGCCCACTCGATGGCAGTAGCTCACACACGACCGCATTCTCCCCAGGCTGTGACAACAAACAAAGTCTCCAGACATTGTCAAACATCCCCTAGGAGTCAAGACACCCCTGGTTGAGAACTGTTTATCTAGTGTGACGCTCTTTTTCTCCTCTTCTTGGATATTTTCTTTGAGTATTATGCAAATCTGGGGATTACTAAGAGAAATGTGCTACGAATCCCACGAATTAGAAGGATAACAAGAAGTAAGGCCAAATGGATTGGCAGAGGGGCAGCTGGTATACCTCAGACTCTGACCCAGGAGGGACAGTGTCCAGCCTGACCGGTAGGAAGAGGAGTCTGGATGGGCCAGAGACGAGGCTAAAAACATCAGGCGGTGGTTTCTGCTGAGTCAGAAGCCCAGGCCTCCGTTCCCAAGATTTCACCTCCTGGTCACTGGTCACTCTCTAGGATCAACACAGACAAGGAGTTATTTCTATATCCAGTAGGATCAACTATTTTAAATGGATTTGTGGTTCCAGGCCATTTTTAGTGGACAAATGCCCACATCACAAAAACCACCAGGAAAATTGCCACTAATTAGCATGCCTGTTAACGACCCTAGGAAAGAAGGCAGCGGCTGAGAGAGCTGGGGCCCCAGGACTGTGGTCTCCCCTCGGAGCTGGCCCGGCCTGCCAGGGCCGAGGCGGGCGTGCGCAGACAGCATGGCTTCTTCCTTCTTAAACCACCCCCTTCTTGGAGCACCGTCTCGGGGTCTCAGGATTGTCCTCTGCACCCCATCGACTAGACCCAAAACCTCTGCGGGGTGTAAAAAGAAAATTATAGTGGGGAAGGCCATGGGATCAGGCTTATTTACTAAGCATCTGAAGGAGGTGGGTCATGCTTCGTAGCCAAAAATTACAATCCAGTCTGATGGCTCCCGTGCCTCCACCATCTGTAATCACATCACATGGACTCGGAGGCAGTGGCTAGAACTCGGGCAGCCTGGAGGCAGGCCCTGAGTGGCCTCCCGTGCCAAAAATAAGGAATGTGGCTTGTTTCTAGACTCATCAAACTTCCCACTTTCAAAAATCATTTTCTGTGATAGTTCTGGAGAACCCTGATGGTACTTAGGGGACTTGGAGCACAGGCGACCCCAGGAGCCCTCATGCTGTGAAAATTCATGTAATGTTATGTAAACAACCATAACGTGAGACAACACAACGCGGCCTGGGGAGAAGGGAAGGAAGCACAGAACCCTCCAGGCCTCTCTAGAAGCACCTGTTCGATGCAAAGCCCCGGAGCAGACAGAACAACACTTCGTTTCCACTTTCCGAATGACTCACCGTGCAGGGTACCGTCCCAGAGGTACCAAGGGGACCAGTGAGACCGAACACACGGGGGCGGGCCGATACGTGTTGGCCTCCACTGGAATAGTGTTTGTTACGTTAGACACATCTGGATAGAACCGGTTCTGTGTGGTCCCGTGGTGTCTCCCCTCCGTCACCCCTGACCCTGCCCTCACAGAGGCTGACACGGCTCACCAGGGCACGTCGGCGTGGAAGAGGGCGCAGACGCTCGGCCCAGACGGCGTGCGGTTACCGATCACGTACCAGCGGGGAGAGTTCCTCCGATTGCACGTTGCGGGTGACCGCCAGCCGTGTGCGGTGACCGGCGTCCTGACGCTGCGGGAGGCGGGTCCTCTGTGCTGAAGCGGTGGCGTCTGCAGTGAGGACACGGTTTCAAAAACAAAACACCCATTTGTTTAGGGATCGATTTCGAAAATCAGTGCAGCGTTGGTGGGAGGTAGTGAAGTGAGTGGGGATTTTGTAGAAAAGCAATTACACAGCTTTGAAAATCAACGATGTGGGTGCAGTTCTTTTCTTCTGTCATTAAATTATCATTTCCCCTTTCCTTTTCTACTCAAGTGGAGGCAAAATGTCTCGGCCCGCCCTCGAACCTGCACTCGGCCAGGAAAGGAAGTCTCTGTGGGATTCTTACCGTGGCCCGTCACACCTGCCCCCTTTGCCCTGGCTCTACCCTGGGTGACAGATGCAAAACTCCTTCCGTTTTGACTAAAGGCCACCCACGCATGTGGCGTCTGAGTGAGCAGACATAGGCCACAGGCTCAACACAAGCCACCCCGTCCTCGTGCTATCACAGCTCCCGCTATCCTCCGCGCTATTTCTTGCGGCGCCTAGAATTCTCCACACAAGTCACTCTTCCCATATGTCCCTATCGTCCCACTTATCTAGAAAAAGAAGTCAATAACGGCCTCTTCCCTTAGCGCTTACAACAGCTTGACTACTTTTGTACTAGCTTATGACAGCCGTACAAAGCGATTTTCATTTCCTTTCACAAACAACAGAAAAAATAAGACGGGATGTAAACTGGTCCAGACGCCGAGGACTCAGATTCAACTAAAAGTGCCTGTCACGTGGGGCGGGCTTCACGCACCCCCTTGGGAGAGGGGCTGAGAGAAGCCGTTTTTCATTTTGCTTTTCACAGAGGTGTTACAGGTTGTGGGCAGGACAGGGCAGGGGCGGGCTCTGTCCCCCAAGGTCCTCCTGGAACCCAGACGCCTCTTCTTTTCTATTACGGTCTAATTGTCATAGAGTCAAGTTCGCTTCTAAGTGCACCCTTCTGCCCTGTGGCTCCCCGACAGCTCAGGGTCGTTCTGGTTGTCAGTGTCTCTTCCCCCTTCCATCCACAGGAAGAGGAGAAGAGAAGAGGGGGTGACCCGCTTGTTGTCGAAGGGTGCTCACGTCCCGCTGAAAGCATGCAATCAGATCCGTAGCTTCTAGGGGCCCCCGGGAATGGGGTCTGTGTGTCCAACTACGAAGTGGAGGATTCTAGGACCAGAAGGAGGAAGGGGGAAATGAGTACAACGGGGAATTATGTCACCACGTCCAACTCTGTGACTTTGAGAACTGGGCTGTTTCCCGGTATCTTCTAACAAGTGAGAATACGGTCCTCGAAGACGATCTGCAAATCATCGGCAAAGGGAAGGCTTCCTGCGACAGTGCCCACCCCGGCAGCCTTCCAAGGGTGGTTTTTCTCCTCTCGCTTAACTTCCCCTTTGCCCAAAGATCTGAATCGATGAAGAGCGTGAACATTGCTGTCGAACGCGAGAGACTGATGCCACACAGCATCTTGGTGCTTTTCCTTTATGACAATCTGAGAAGTTGCTTTCAATGACACTAGCAATCATAACAGGGGGAAATGTGTGGCGTAAAAGCACTTCCAGCCCAGAGCCACCTGGCAACACGCAGCGAGGTCCCGCGTTACCTGGCGACGAGAAGAGACATCTCCCACGCGGTGTTCTGAGTCAGATATTTCCTGCGCCACCTACGGGCTGTGACAGACCTGATCTTAATTGTCCCTGATGACTATGCACATGCAGGAAGGGCGAAGTTGTGTAGAACGTCAATACTCCTTCAGGTAGACCTCGCTTTCGATGAGAGCCTCCCTAATTGCTGGCAGAGAGGGGGTCTGATTGGCAGGAGGAAGGGAAAGGGGGCTGTCCGTGTGGGAACGAAGAGTTGGTCACGGCGCGCCCGCAAAACCAGTGCCCAGCCCGCTCCCAGCTGTCCAAACAGCAGTGGGTAGTAGGGTGCTACATCCGCTTAGAAAAGTCAGGCCTAAGAGCAGCACTGCCATAACACATCGCCATGACCTGTCATGCTGAGAGGGCGACTTAGCAGAGGTTGGGGTCCGTCCAGTCCCCGCAGTCACAATGACGGTGACAGTACCAACATCGGTAGTAACAGCCACCACAGTCTCCTCTGATCTGCTATTCATTGGCCGCGAGGTTGCCTACACTGCACGCCATCTCTCCTAGAACTTTTGCAACAATATTGCAAGGTAAATACAATGGGCGGTGTCACCTGGGCTCGGGGATCCGTGCCTAAGGTGCTCCAGTGCGTGGAGGCGGAACGAACGTAGCCCGAGTGCCTCCCCACACCAGGCCCTGTGCAGAGCACGCTGAAGCTGGGCTCGAACCCGCGGCATCCTCCACGGGTCTCGTTGAGGACAGAGGCCAGACCTGTCACGAGCCACGGGCTTCATCCTGCTGTCGGCCACCGCTCAGGTTGCACGGACGAGGCTGGCAGCGAGGTGGGGTTCTAAGGTCATTCCGAACCGGGGGGGCACCCGCCTTCTCCTACTACGTCCAGCACACAGAGGGCCTGGGTTGTGGCCAGGCCGCGGCGGCGGAAATGCTGGGACAGCGTTGTGGATCGCGACGGTTGGGCTCCAATTCAAATCCCCCAAATGTGTCTGAAGTAGAGAAAAATAACGTCCATCAGAATAACATACTGCCCATCCTCACATACCTGAAAGTGGAAGAAAAACAAAAACCAAGTAGGAACCAAGTGCCACGAGAGAGATGCCATGTCATTGCTGCGTCCCTTTCAGTACTCAGCACGATGGCTTCTAGTGTTAAGTCCTCCATGTAGGCTGACAAGACGTCCCGTGTGAAACAGGACAGAAAACGGCGGCACGGGCCCGTGTCACACGGGGCGTCTGGTCCGCCTGTCAGTGATGCGCAATGCACAGCTGCGGGTGGTTTTTAAAAGAAAAGAGGATACTTCAAGGTCTTTCTCTGCTTCCTGGGTTTGAACAATTGGATTTCTGACGAGTACGTGCAACTAAGAGGTTTGGTTGGCTGATTAAAGAGCGGGGATGAAGGTACCTAGAAAGGTTAAAGGGCAGAGTTTTCTGCCCTCATGCTCTTCCTTTAAATGGATAGAAATGAGGATCCTCTTGCTAGCCGTTGTTTTCACTGGGAAAGTCTACACTCGTTCATGTACACTTCTGTCCGCAAACCACGATTTAATAGTTTTTTGAAAGTCATGCCACCTGGCCAGGGGGAAACAAAGATAGTCACAAATTATACTTACTATTAGTTACTTCGGACGTAACTAAATTTAAAATAACCTGGCTGAGTTTTATCACTGTCATTATTACGATGAACATGACCAGGTCATCTCTTTGTTCTCAGTAAGTTGTTCTTCAACCCAGACAAGGTTTTCCTTGTTAAGATGCTATAACAATGGTGTCTCCCCTCCTACAGAAGTTCACAACAAGCGCTGATCACACAGTAGTGCCCTGAGAGTCTCTGACTCTAAATGCTTTTGATTCAGCCTCATTTGTCATCCTTGTGTCGCCCCCACCCACACAAGGAAATTTTGGAGGGTAAAGTCTCCATCTTATAAGACATTGTGCTGAACTCCCCCTCCCACGGCCCCAGAAAATGCCACTTTTTCTAAAAAGAATGATCGCCTTAATTTGTAAAGTCCTTGGAGGGAGTTGCATCTTTTTCTTGTCAGCAGTGACTATTAAATTTCCTCTTCGGGTTGGATGTTTGATCATTAGCTTTGATAACCAGAAACAGAAACTGAAGTGAACATGTCAGCCATCACATCAATTCACAAGCACACTGAGGAGGGATGATTTGAAATGATAAACACCAACCAGGCAAGTAGTTAGATGTTTTACATTTTCGGTCACACACAGGTTTTCAAGAACGTGTCCCTCGAGTTGGTGAGCTGCACCTACACCCTTAGGGTCCACTGTGACTGCCAAGGCCACGACCACAGACTGCAGCCCGTAAAGCTGGTGGAGAAGTTCACATTGATTCTGCAATGTTTATTGAGCATCTACTAAGCCCAACACTGCCTTTTAGGCACTAAAAAAATATTTTTAAAATTCAATGAGATTCAGTGAAGAAGAGGTTACTAACGGTTCAATGTAATTTAACCCAAAAGTTAATGATGTGTGTGATCTTGTTTCTTGTGGTTTTCTAACTTTTTAGCCTTAGGATCCCTTTATATGCTTAAAAAGATTATTAAGCACCCCATTTATATCTATCAACAATTACCCTATTAGAAATTCAACCTAAAAATTCTTTTTTTTTTTTTTTTTTTTTTTTTTGCTTTTTGGTATGTGGGTAGCTCCCCGACTGGGAATCAAACCCAGGCCGCAGCGCTGACAGCGCCAGTGCCGAAGCCTCAAGCCACTACACCATCAGGGAGCTCCCTAAAAATTCTTTAACATATATTAATGCATTTAAAAATAACAACCCAGTTGCATATTATAATAATATAAATAATATGTTCTTATGAAAAATAACAATTCTCAAAAAAGTCACTTTGGTTTCCATTTTTTTTAATCAAAATGAATGATCAAGCATCCAACCTGAAGAGGAAATCAAATAGTTGCTGCTGACAGGAAAAAGATGCAAAAGTCCTTCCCTCCAAGGACTTTACAAATTAAGGTGATCATTCTTTTTAGAAGAAAAGGAATTAGCTGCAGCTGGGGAGGGGAGTTCAGCACAATGTCTTATGAGATGGAGACCCTACCCTCCAAACTGTCCTTGTTTCACATTTTTGCACATCTCCTTACTGTCTGGCTTAAGGGAGAGGAGTTGGATTATCGAACCCACTTGCACGTGAGATCTGTTACAACGTGCGCTTTTGATTGAAGAACGAGAAGAAAATTTGGCCTCACCCAGCTCCGCACCCGAAAAAGGAGAGGTCGTCGAACAGCCGTTGGAGATCGCTGTGGCCACCTCCTTCAATAGGACACCAAACTTCACAGGGGATAGTTTCTTCCCGGTGCGCGTCGGCGTGGCATCTCACCCCCGTGACGTTCAAATCCATTAGTCTTTCTCACAATTCAAATTTCGGGACACTATGCATTGCTTGGACGTTGGTCGTTTGGAAAGCACCAGCAGATCTCCGACATGCTGACACTTCCCTTACACAGTGTCAAAAGCATCACATTTGTTCATGTCCCGAACAACCACACCGGAGAAGGCTTTAAGTGCTGTGAGCCTGTCAACATCATGGTGGCAGATGCTAGTTTTCCGAAACGCTGATTTTCACTTCAAAGCTCAAATTTTATCAATGGCCACAACTACTTTCCGTCGATTCCTTGGAAGTGTCACTTTCTCACTTTTGAGAAAAACGTGTGCCCTCTACCCACGTCCCTCGATCACGCTGTCCCACTCCTTCCGTGGGACAGCGGCTAGTTGAGCTTGCAACTCCAACAGTCCCAGAAGTGCTTTTCCTCGGGCGCCCGCATGTATTCGTCTAGAATGTCAATTCCGATGTGCAAACGTCATGACAGATGGGTCAGGGCCGGACATGACGATAATCACAAACTATACTGGGAAGGATACAGGGATGACTGGTACATTTTGGGGCCACTGCCTGGACTGGTCCTAAGGTGTGATCAATTTTATCCACCATCCATGGAAATTTCAACCCAGCAAACTGAACACTCATGTCTTTCAAGCTTGTTGAAGTGATGGGTACTTGGCAGTCCAATTGTAAGGGTATCGGGACCCCCACCACGGGAACTGCTGAGGTTGAGCGCCCACCACACACCCCGCCTAGTCTGAGGATGTAGGGCATCAGTGTCTCAGTCCTGAGCTGCATCAGGGAGGACAAGCTCAAAGTAATGTGCTGAGTTTACTATCTCCTGATTACAGAGCCACGCTTCTGTACCAGTAAAACCACAGAGGTTTCTTTTGCAACTGGCCACAGCACAGGTGCCAAAAACCAAACACCCCACGACCAAGTTTCCTTTGTCCTTAAAGTCAGAAGCATTTCCTGACTGTCTGTCTCTCCAGTCCCCCTGATGGATGGCTAGCGAGATGAGTTAGCCTTTCTGGTTCCGGCTGCAGAGGTAGTCAAAAGGAAAGAAGAGGGTTCAATGCCGCCAGCCCCATATAATAAGATCGAAAGGTCCAGAGCCCCAGCCACTGGGAGCGCCTTTCCCCAGCCTTTTATCGAGCATGCCTGGGCATGGGCCGCGGCATTCATTTAAAATCATGAGCGTCAGAAAGTGGATCAGAGATCTACAGCCAAGAGCGTCAGAACACGTATCTCACTTGGTGTCTGGCCCTGTTACCCTTCCCCCTTCTACTGCAAAACACCCCCGGTATAATGAGTATTTTTGCACATTTTCTAGAGCAAAGGAAGTGCATTCCAGGGCCGCACGTGTACTGGGTACGAACCAAAGAGCTGGAGCGCTCCCATTGTAAGGACACAAATGTGAAAATACACGCTAAGAGGTGTCTACGGAAGGTCGTGGAAGGACCCGGATTGCAGCAGAATGGGGGCGTATACCCGGCCTGCTGCCGGTTCGGCCCGGCCCACACCTCCCTCCACCTGGTGTCAGAAGCCAGTGACCAAAATGAAGAGACCTTATTTCTTTTAGAACAGTTCTAGATTTACAGAGCGTTTCCCCACTCTCTTGCCGCACCTCCCCACACGCAGCATTAACGTGGTACACGGAGTCAGCCTGGGCTGCATCCAGTGGGTGGGCAGCGAGAAAGAGTACGTGCAAGGACAAGGGGAAGGCCACCCGCACCTCTGCGTCTGTCCCTCAGCACCACTGACCAAATGTCACCTTCGGAGCACAAGAGTCCCCGGTTCACTTCCAGTTTAAATCTCGTGCAAATTTCTCGTGTGGTCACTCCTAACCTGGGTCAAACGGGGAAAGAATTCTGGGAAACATTGTTCCTGATACTGCACAGAACATCGTGCTTTGCTAACGAACTAGAAATAAACGTTGTCAGGCACGCACAGGCTTTATATGGGGAAAATGATAAAACATACGACATTACTAAAAGATATAAAAGAGAATGTGAATAACTCAAGCGGCATTGAGGGGTAAAAAGAATCAATATTATGCAGATATCTGTTCTCTTAAATTAATCTATAAATTTGTTGCAATCCAAATCCATATTATAGTCAATCAAGAATGCATCTAAAAAGATTGCTGGTGTAAAAATGTAAAAATATTCAATATGCCAACAGAAATTGGAAGTGGGGTAAGCAATAAGGAGTTTGCTCCATCAGACATTTAAAAACACATGACAATAATATATTTATAAATAAGTCACTAGTGTAGGAATGGGTCAACAGAACAATGAGACAGAAATGAAATACAATCTCATAAGTTCAAATGTGCAGAGAAAATAAAGACCACTTTTAAAATCAATAGGGGAAATATGATCTATTTAAGAAAGGATTGGAAAACTAGGTAATTATTTGGAGAAGAGAAATATGGCAAGAGTCCTGCCTCTTCGAAGACCTGAAAAATAAAATTATATGAAGTATGATAAAATGACTTGGTGGACTATTTCTATAGCTGTCAGAGGAAAAGGAAGTATATCACCCTAAGTGGGAAAAAAAGCCAGAAATAAAAAGCCTGATAAATTTAAAAACAGAAAATTGGGAACTTCTACCTTAAAGACATACCATTTAAAAAGGGCTAAAAAATAATTAGCCTAGAAAACAATTATTTGCACTACACCCAAAAGACAAGGAATTTGTATGCAAATAGGCACTTACGTATCACTGGCAGAACCATAAATGTATATACTATGTATCAACATGTGAATTTATGGCATGTACCAAAATGTAAAATGACCCAATAAACTCACCTCTTGGGAATTTACCTGAAGTAATTATCAGCCCAGGTAAGGTGCACACCCCAAGGGCACCTGTTAGAGCATTGCTTATCACCACCCGTCCAAGGGAGACTCTTCGGAGTCAATCACAGCATGAAGAAGTATTAGGTAGCCATTATCAATAATGACAAACACCTTTATCCTCTGACAACAGCACTCTGTCTGAGACCTATCCCTGAGTAAACACGCACGTGGCACACCTCATTTATGTCACGTTCTTCTCGCCTACCTACATCCTACGCGTACAAACGCATGGGACAGTGTCTAGAAAGATGTCTCCCCATCTGGTAGAAGCTGTTATCTAAAGATTTGGGTGTCAGGCTCTTTTGCCCTTTCCTGAGCCAATTAAACTTTTACATTAAGTATGTATACTCCAAAACAGCGTGTTTTTTCCAAACAAGGACTTTCTTTAAGCCCCGCCGCGAGCCCTCTCGGGACTGCTTTCTTCTCGGTCACTCGGAGCCCGCTGTCGGCCATCCTGCTCACGCCCGTTCCCATCCAGAGACACGGGACAGGCCTCCAAACGTCTGCCTTTTCCAAAGGGTGACCTCTTTTGAAAAATTCACTTCTTAACATCTGATGGTGCTTGTGATACTTGTTGACTGGAGAAAATTTGTCAATACAGAAAGTCACCAAAAACATGGGTAAGAACCACCTTTGTGCAAACCTCAGTGTGCCTCCTTTCCTTCCCATGTTTATACTCTGCAACTTGAGACAAGGGTCCAGGGTATCCTGTCATGGAACTTTCTAGACAGCCCTCACTTGCATGTCTGCAGCAGGGGCTCCTGGACAGCTGACCTCTGGCCAGACAGACCTCTGTCTGCGAGGGGAGGGGAACTCTGCAGAAACCAATCTGTGATGTGTAACCTACCTGCCTCTTTGGGGCTTTATCCTGGGTGTCAGCTTTGCAGGTAGGAGAGGGGGCCGACAGGCAAAGCACTTCAGTAACCAGGACTCTGTCCACTTGCCCAACCATCGTATCTCATGTGAAGGACAGACAAACCGACCAGTGAGAGGCTGCTTTCTTGTCTGCAACCACTTGCATTAAGAGAGATGCGATCAGACTAAGGGAGACAAGTTGACCAGCACTCCCTCGTTCCCTGGAATAGACCAGAACTCCCTAGATAGTCTAAATGTTGAAGGCAAGGAGAATTTGCTGTCCTTGAGCAGACAAGAGAAAAGGGATGAAATGGGCCAAGTGGCAGTGGGGAGCAAAATATTTGGAGTGTCTACCTTGTGCTAGATGTTTCGCTGGTGTTTGCGGACACTCAACTATATAAATAAATGTATATACAATGCTCAGGTGAGATCACTGTTATTGTCCTTGTTTTACAGAAGAGAAATATGAGGCTCGGAGAGGTGAAACAGGTCCTGCATTCACACAGCTGGGATGGCCAAGAAGTTTCTAACGACTGGAACCTCCCCCCAGTACAAGCATTTAATTTCATTTGCATGAATCACCCAATTCGTACGATGAATGGGGGTGGCGGAGCATTGAGAGAGGTGAACCATGAAACTACAGGGCAGCTGAATTCATTCAACATGCTATGCACTGCTTGACTCTACGTGCAGGGCAGGGCGCTTTATCATCTTGGAAAGGACAAAACTGAGCACAATTCATCGACGTGCACGTCGGAGTACTATGATGAACTACACTACCCCAACTGAGAGCACATGGGAATAGCATTTTTGAAGTCCAGTTTTTATCAAGACTTTTAGCCTACTTAGTAAGCTTTAAAAAAAAAAAAACGTTTTCTTGGCTCATCTCACTCCTACGACAGGAAGAATGTCAACTCTCCACGACCTTGTCTTCGCTATCTTATCTGCTTTTCTACACTCACTCGTTCATCTATGTACGTTTTTCTGATTTGCTGACTTGCACTCCACTCACGTGGCCTCTTCCAATATGATCAATTTCCAATCTGATCAATACTAACCAAACTAAGGCAGCTGCGAGGAGAGCAGAGCCATCCACGGTGACAGGAGGAGGTGCAGGCTTGACAGCCCCCCAGGCTGAGGACAAGAAGATCACACGGACGTTTTTGAAGCAGCTACGGAGTACAGAGTCCGGCCAGGGGTTGGGAAGCACTAACAGACTTATATAAATGAGATTCTCTCTGTCCCTATAGAAATGTAGTCACACTAGGTGGTGACCTTATTATACAACAAGTTGACAATGCACTGTAGAACTGTATGCCTGAAACCCATGTCATCCTTGCTAACAGATGTCACCCCAATAAGTCTAACAATAAAAATAAATTTTAAAAAATGCATAGCACAAGGGTAGTATAGAAAGAGACATGTTGATTAATAGGATGTGGCCATATATAAAATTAATCAGCTTCAAGGTTTAAAACTATCATATTTCTACTGTGTCCTGGTGGCATGGCTGTGCTAGAGGGGCCTTCCAATATCAGCATTGCCCTGGACTTCACCTGGGTCGGGAGACGCCCCTCTTTGCCCTGTCAATCTTCATTACTGGGCAGGTTCTACGCTGGGCACTTGGGGGTTCAGAATCAAGGAGGCGACGTAAAGACAGAGAAAGCCCAGCTCCTGTCCTTGAAAGGAGTTCGGTCTAGACACACACAGATGGTGGAGAGCAACAGGGCATGCTGGAGCAGGGGCTCCCCAGGGGCCAGGGAGGCCGGGCCCACCACCAGCCCCTGCGACCGGAAGGTGTCCCCAGTTCCCAGGTGAGGACGGAGGTGAGGGCCACCCAGGCTGGCACAGCTACAGAGGCGCGAAGGGGACGGCACATCCTGGGAACTGTGAGCGGCTCAGGCACCGCGCTGTGCTAGCGCCTTCGTCCTGCTTCTGCGTTCTTAACAGCAGCAAAGCCTGCCCCGTCCCTGCCCCCCAACCCCCCCTCTTCCTGGCCTTTCTTCTTCCCCACGTTCCCAGTGGGGGGATGAGGGACGAGACATGACAGGCTCTCACAGCCCCTCCTCCCCCTCAACTCAAGTCCTCCCGTTCCAACAAACCCAAGGCCCAGGGCTTGGCAGGGGGGAGAGAGAGGAAAAGCAGCTGCACTGACGTTGTCAGCCCCAAAGGGCCTCCTGACCATCGTTTCATCTCCGGAAACTTTCACCTCCCGTTCTGACAGCACCTGCCTTCAAAGGCCTGACAGCCTCGCAGGGACTATCCCGCCCCTTGGACGTGGGCAGGGCCTCAGCCCTCAGATCCTCCTGTCACCACCGAGAGAGGGACCCGGGATCGCAGACTCCCTGCACAGGCCCTGGGGGCCACCGAGTGTCCCAACCCAGGCACACCGACTCCGGGCACCCGGTCCCGACGGATGACAGGGGCCACCTAGGCTACGGCTCTGCTGTAACGAGACAAAATCGACAAATAGTGAGGCCTCTCCAAGCCGACTTCAGCAGAGGCCCTGTCTTGTACCCCGACTCCCCTGCGAGGAGGGAAACGAGGACGGAAAAAGCACCACCTCCGGCCCTCTGCCCCCACGGCATTTATTTCCACAGTGTCGCGGAGAGAACACGCTACCGTCGCCGGCGTATGGGAAACGAAACACGGCTGACATGACACAAATTGGAGCCGATACCGTAGACCATATGTGTCTACTGAATCAGGAAATCCACAAAGACCAAACTGACGTCACAGTTCCTCTCTGGCTAACAATGGCTCCTTAGCTAGACAGGAGGCGACAGGGTCCACCGCCTGGTGTCCTGCGCTTACACTCTCTCTGGGAGGACACTGGTGAACGGGGTTGACTTTGTGCACAGAATCGAGGGCAGAGCAAGCATCTCCTCCCGCCCACCACCCGCCCCACTCCCGCTTTATGGGCGGTACCCACCGCGGGCGACACGCCAGCTGCCCTTGACCTGTGCAAGCGTGCAGGGCCTGAGCCAGCCAGGGCCCGGGCTCCGCGCAGAGCACCATAAACAATGCCGTCGGGTCACGAGGGACAGCAGGCCGGCAGGACTCCAGCCGGGCTCGGCACAGCCCCGGAGAACGGAAGTCTCTGGCGGGCCTCCTGCTGCGGACAGACCGGCGGCATTCAGAAAACCACCGTCACAAAGTCCTACGGTCACTTTAATGACAGTTTCCGTGGCTTGCCTGAATGGGTTAAATTTGCCCCGTGAGTGACACAGTTTGCACGGCCGTGTCTACACCCCGGATGTGGAATTAAATCACCCTACTTTCTCCATGGCCTATTTCCTAAGCCTGAAAACAATGCAGGTGCCTCTCTCAGGATGGTACCGGGGACGCCCGAAGAGTCCGTGGCCCTCACGCACGACACCCACTTGAAGCGCCCACGGAAGTGCCTGGGCCGGGTGACGAGCGACTCTCCAGGAACACGGAGCTTCCTTGGCTGCATGTTTTGCAAATCCTAAGAGAACACTTCAACAATTTTCAGTCCAAGGGCTCGGAGTACGTTAGGGGGAAAGGGTTAAATAGACACTAGCGTGTGCCCTCCGCTCGGGCAGGGAAGCTGGTCCGACTCCCGCTCCCGCACCCCTCCGAACGGCCTCACACCGATGTGGAACGTACACGTTGGTACCATTTGTGCATTCATCACGATTTTTTGAGAAGTGAACATAAGAGGTACAGAGGCACTGGAGGTACAACAGGGAGCAAACCAAACCCCCAAAATCCTAAAATGTAAGTCTTGTATTTTAATACTTTCCAAGTCATTGAGACCGAGATCATGGACCATACAGCACTGGGATCACAGAGGCCATGCCCTTGGCCTCCCCGTGCACGGTGGGGGGAGTCTCGGGGGGCTGGAACTAAGCAGGGACCCAACTGATTCCCTGGGGCCTGGGTGCCTCGCAAACTGCGGTAAAGGGGCCATGGCTTCCACTGCCTAACCGTGCAGGAATCTCTGAATAATTTCCTCTTCTCCACACAGTGCAGATATGAATTTTTAAAATAAAATCTGATTGCAAATAACGCACAAGAGCTTTCCTAGTTGCATGAATAAAATCCAATTGTCAAGTGAAAGAAGCATCAGTGAGAGAATTTGGGGAGGAAAAAGGGGAAGCACCTGCTCCCGTGACTGGGACACCTAAGAGGTGGCGTTAGCGCCGGGCGCGTCGGGCCCCGGAAGTTCCCAGAAGCTCACCGGCTGTTTTCAGGGCGCAGCTCCTTTCCTCGGGCTCCGCGCTGGCTTTATCCTTGCTCGGCTCACACCATGTGGGCGCGAAGGCGGCCTACAAGCTCACGTTGTTGTGATCCTTCACCCTCGTGATCTCAGGGGTAAAAAGGGCCTTGGGGACAGCAGAGAGACTCCCAAAATCGGGTCGTTGTGGCTGGGTCCCTGCCCGCGTCCAGTCTCAGCTCCGCCTCTGGCTGCGCGGCCGCCGTACTCCTCCCCGCTAGCACGCACCTCTGCCGCGCAGGGCGGGAAGGCGCGCAAGGCTCACAGCCGGCTCCGCCCGGCCTAATCCCGGTCGGCACCTTGCGGGGTCAGCGGAGAGTTTGCCACCTCCAAGTTCGCATCAAGTCTCTGCCGGGGCCCCGGATGGCTGTGGCTCCGATGCTAGTCCACCAGGCCAGTTACCACGGCCTTGGGGATCACGTATCACGATTGTCCAGGCCTGGGTCACGTACCCATGACTGTAGCTGGGGAGGGTTCGCAGCAGGTGGCAGCCCCATCCAAGTCAAAAGCATCCCTGTCCCTCACGCCCAGTGGATTTGCGTTGCTCCATGAAAGTGGCCCTAGCCTCTCCCAGTGCCACCTCAGCTGCCCGAGCCCAAGTGCAACTGTCAAGGGTACACTACCCCCTGCACTCTGGCTACCACGTCGGACGCACAGCTCTAGACCCTTGGCCTGGCCTCTTCTTTACTCTTAAATAAGAATGCACTGTATGAGTTTTGCATTGCTGCTGTGACCAACCAGCCATAAACTTAGTGCCTCAACCTCACAGAAACTTCTTATCTGACGGTCAGGAGGCCAAAAGTCCAGCATGGGTTTCCCTGGGCAGAAACCACAGGGCAGCAGGGTCACAGTCCCTGCGGAGGCTCTAGAGGAACCCTGTACCACATCAGGTAACATGCACAGAGTTCAGGGACCTGGATACGTCTGGGGCCGTTTCTCAGCCTCCCGTGGACGGGCTGGAGACAGGACGAGCATGCGGAGCCCAGGAAGCAGCCGGCGTGAAGACCCCGCCGTGCAACGAAGGAGGCCAAGTCCTAGAACGGCAGGGCCAGCGAGGCCAAGGTGAAGAAAGGGGAGAAGGTGGAGGAGGAAGGGCCAGACGGTGGGCAAGCCCATTCAGAGGCTGCACCCCGAGGACGGTCGGGACTTTGTCCCAGGCGCAGTGCAGATCCCCGGGGGGCTGACTCAGTGGAATGCAGTTGTGTTTTTGGAAAGGTCACTCTGCCTCTCGTGTGGAGAAGAGGCTGGAGGGAGCGGGCCCGAGGGGACGGAGGGAGACCCGGTCAGGCTGCTCGTGCAACGTCTCCGTGGGCGGTGGGGGCGGCTTGGGCTGCGGTGGGGCCCTGGACACGCAGAGAACGAGACATCTGCGGGCCCTAAGTCGTGGGGACACGGAGGGGAATGGGCAATGAACTCCATCCTGAAGAAGCGTGAAGGACAGGGCAGTCCTGGGTTCCTACCTGGCATACGTGATGGCACTCCAAGGACACCAGAAGGGCGTTGGGAGGGCGGACAGCAGGCGATCCGTTCGGACCTGCCTCTGCACTGCCCGGGAAATGCCGAGTGTGGCCGAGCTGGCCCGGGGCCCAGAGACGGGAGCTTAGAAATCATCAGCGCACGTGAAGTGCTGATGGAGCGGCCACTGAAGCCCTTGTCTGGGGCGCTGATGCAGCTAAGCAAGAAGGAATGAGAAGAGGAGAGGGTCTAGGAGCAAGCCTGGAGAAATCCCCCCATGCAGCGCCGAATAGAAAAGGAAAACTCTTCAGAGGAACCCCAAATGGAGCAGCCACAAAGGGAGGGCTGTGTCACAAGGCCCAGGAGAGAGTGTGTTTCAAGGAGGGAGTCGGGGTCAAGTGCTGGTGAGAGATCAGATCAGATGAGGGCTGAAGAGTGCCCCTGGGCTATGAGGGCAACGCCTGAGCGCTGTGTGTTCACAACCTCTCATCACTGTGACCGCTCGCGGGCATGCACGTGGCACCTGGCGCATAGCAGGTGTCCGCTAAGTACTGATGTGTCAGCTTAACAGCACGCACTGCGTAGCAGGAGGCAGTGTGGTGCAGTGGGAGGGACCGGAGCCTTGAAGCCCAGACCATGCCTTGCTAAGGCAGGTTTTGAACACGTCTCTCTGAGTCTTGACTTCCTCACCAGTCAGATGGAAGTAGGAATGATGGGTCAAGCATGGGCTCAAGAAATGGGGACTACGAATATTAATAGCTCTTTTGTTCTTCAAGGTGGGGGGTTTTTTCCTACATTATTTTATTTGATTCTTAGCACAACCCAGTGATTTTGGCAAACTGTTGGTTAAGCCAGGTGTCCAGGGCCCCGGGAGCTAGCCAGACAAGGGCTGATGAGGAAAACCACCCTCAGGATCGCAGAGGTGTAACTTTATACTCCTATAGACCGATGGCTTTTCAACAGTCGTTCCTGGGTAGCTGAGGTGACAGATTCTGAGGGCAGGGCCAGAGACATAAAGATGAGTGAGGTGCAATTCCTGCCGTCCAGGGGCTCGTGGTCCCATAAAGGAGACAGATACTGTAAATAGATCCATATCCTATCCCATGATAAACTCTCCAATGCGAAGCCTTTAAGGGCAAAGCACTGGGGGAACACAGTGGAAGGAATGAGGACCTCTGCATCACGGGGGAGGAAAGAGAAATCTGATAAATCTCAGTAAGTGAGAACAAGGCAGAAGGCACACCGCTGCAGCTGTGATTTCCTTCTTGTTTCATTAGCATCATCGAAGTTCTGAGCCCGAAAAGACCTTTTAAAGGTATCACCCTCTTATACCAAAGAGGGTGGAATTGAAGACCAGAGAAGTGAGGTAACATCCCAGTTGGGGAGGGGGACCCAGGAGCCCTAGTGTCCAGTCCCAAGTTCTTTAAGCTGAGCTTTGTCCAAGTCGGGAATGGACTCATCTCGTGCAGAGGTCTCTGCTGGGCCGGCCCACGGGCTCCAGCAGGATGGACACCCTAATCTGAAAGCCTCCGCTCTCCATGATGCAGACTTGAATCATGAGGGCCAGAGCCTCCCACATCTGCGAGCGACACAGAGTGGGGTCGTCCCTGGAGTAGCTAATGCGTCTGGTACCAGAAAAACGGAAAACCACAGGGTAGGGGAGGCCCAACAGAACCTTCATTAACACTGGGGACAAGGGCTGGCCAGGAATAAGGAGACAAAGGCCACTCTGCAGAGATTTACGTAAGGAACCACTGCAACAAAACTAAAATTCAAGCCCCGTATTTTCAAGAACATTCAACAAAGTAAATTCATAAAACAGGGTATGGGGATAAGGTAGTAACCTCAATAATCCTGACTCGTGTAAGCAAAGACAGAGGGTTAATAAGAACATCTGACTCTTCAAAAAAGCAAAAAATATCTCTGATTTCAAGTAGACGAGTAAGATGGGAAATTAGATAAAAAGATTAGGTAGATCAGTAATGTCACATACCACACACCGTTTGTTTGCGAACCGATACCTGTAACAGAACTTGATAATACTTAAGAAATCAGTTTCCCGTAAGTTAAACCTAAGTTATTTGCTTTGTAAACCCTAACTTTATAGATTATAAAAACATTAGCTTCTATCAGGCCTCTTCTGAGTTGCAAATTCCAAGTGGGATTCAAACAAATTAATTTGGAAAGTCCCTTGAATTTTTTGGAATGCATTTAGACCTGTGGGTCATTGTTCCTGTCTTGCCATGGCCCCTATCAATATTTTATAGTGACATTTTCTTAAACAACTTGAAGAAGGAAGAAATAGTATAATCAAAGATAGTTCGCCGAGCAACAAACACGCAGATCTCTCTCAAGATAGGTTTTAGAGGTTAACAGTACACAGAGAGGCCTCACTCAGCCAACGCCGTTAGCAAGGGGTCCGCCCGCACAAGTACGTTCTGCAGAGAGCCGCTGACTGCCCCTTTAAATGACAACATGTCACCAGTCATCCTGACGGAGATTACTGTAATGCGTCCTCCACACGTCCTCGCTAGCCCACTCGAGCCAATCCATTATGCCTTGGCTAAGCCTTTTGTTTCCATGACTCAGGGTCCCCAGATCCTAGTATCTGTTGGTACGGTGATGGCGCAACGTGTCCTCGGGGTTGACTGGTGCTCCTAGGGTGTCAGCTGTGGACCCCACCGCTGTGCCCTGTGTGTCCTCTCCACTGCGCCTTTCTCTGACAGGTGTCCACAGGCTTCTTTCCCCTTCTAACTTGATACTCTAAAAAGTATGTCTTCATATTTCCTGTTTTCTACTATGAAACAACACACGCTCGTTCCAAAAAGCTTAAAAATTTTTTTTAATTTTTTTTAATTAATGGAAAGTTTAAAATGCTCGCCTATTCATAACACAGACGGTTCTTCCTTGTCTTTTTTTAACTCATGGATTTGCTTTCGAGTGCATGAAGGAAGTTCAGGTGCAGTCATAAACACAAATGTGTAATCTGCTCTCTGTGCTCGCTATAGCAACGGTTTTTCAAAGTAAACATCTTAAGGGTAGCACTATTCCATCAGAGAGATTTTCTTTACTAAAATAAAACTCTCCTGTACCTCACAGGTGGGTACCATCTGGCTTTTCTGTACCACCTTGGAGCTGAACACAGTCCTTCACATCACATCCCCAAGGTAAATGAGGGAAAGAGGGAGATTGCACTGGGGAGTCCATGGAAAGGCAGGGAAGAGTGCCCTTGAGCACTGGCAAACTCGATAATTCCCATCAAAATGGTGAGGTATTCAAACGATCGTTGGGACATTATCTGGAGCGGAAGGACTGGAAGCAATCAGAACATTCCATTTATAAGGGACTGTATTTATATGCACATAAAATGAAACACTGTGCTAGCATTTAAAAGAATTATATAGATCCATGTTACAGATATAACATGATCACTAATAGATGTTACAACGTGAAAATACAAGGTGCAAACAATACATATATGCCCTCGCGATCCCTGAGGACAAGCCCCAACGTGCCCCAACTCCTGTGCTCTGCTATGCCTGAACCTCTCTTTCAACTGTTTATTCCTGCCAGTCACAGACATCCTTCAAGGTCATGACCAAATGACACCTCTCGCAGAAAATTCCAGATCATCTACATCGAAGCTTGTCTCTCCCTCCTCTGGAGCTTTCTTAACACTCCATCGACCAGAAACGCAAACACCGACGAACGCTGCAGAGGAAACGCAGATAATGAAAACACGCACCCACCGGCCACCTCTCCCTCGCACGGGTCTCGGGACGGCGGGAACGAAATCGTCCCCATTCCTCGCACCAGCCCCCCCCACCCTGTCTGGCACAGACCTTGAGCAACTGTTCGGTGAAGGTTTGCAACACCCTGGAATGCAGGGCCAGTCACCAGCCACCGAGAAAACCCGGGCAGACGAAAACCCAGGAAGGATGCGTGGGCCCTGGGGACTGTGGGACGTTTGTCATCTTTGCGCAGCTCCAACGTGCACGATGGAGGTGTCCCTCACATGAGAAGCAGGGACTTGCTACCGAAGGAAGTGCACGTTTTCAGAGAAACAGGGGACCTGGGTTACGCTGGCTCCACAACCAGGTAGACCCGGGCGTCCTCAGGGCCGCGGAGCACAGACCGGCACGGGGCGAGCTTCCGTTCCCCGCTCCCTGCAGCCTCGCCGCGGGGCTGTGCGCTGTGCGTGTTCAGGGCGGAAGGTCCCGGCGTAGGCACATCACCTTAGACGTTAGCAAGGGCGGTTGTTGTCGTTGTCGTTGTTGCTGCTGCTGCTGTTGTTGTTTTATCTCACGGGCCCGTGGCTGTGAAGAGCGTTAAGGAACCCGAGTTCACAAAGCTGGTCCAGACCTCAGTGAGGAGCGAGGAGGTCCTCCCTGCAAGGTGGAGCAGAGCCCCGAAGGAGAGACTGGAAAGGGGACGGGGACGCAAGGCCACAGGGAACGGGGCCTCTGGGAGCCTGTGCAAGCTTAGCTTCCCTGGCCCGAAGGAAACCTGAGAGGAGCCCCCAGAAATGCCTGCCCTGCCCCCTGCCTCTGGGGGTGCCTACGATTGGCCCCAAGGAGAAGGGTGATGGACCCAGCAGCCCATGAGCCTTGACGCCCGCTGCCGTGTAGGACCCCAGGGCCAGGTCTCAGCGTTTGAACGCTTAACAAGCCCGGCTTCGCCGAAGATGAGCAGGCGCCTTATGAGTTGGGTCGTGTTCTGGATGCTTTCCGACAGTTTGGGAAGAAGAACTGGGTGAGGGGTTAGCGCAGAACCCCACTGGGACCTCCTGGAGGAAGGGAATG
The DNA here is from genome assembly GCA_004026885.1 of Lyroderma lyra. Classification (NCBI taxonomy): domain Eukaryota; kingdom Metazoa; phylum Chordata; class Mammalia; order Chiroptera; family Megadermatidae; genus Lyroderma; species Lyroderma lyra. The sequence continues at coordinate 30,861 of PVJL010005052.1, forward strand.
ATGGAGGTGACAGCAAGGTCAGTGCCGAGTGGCTGGGAGCCCAGAGGAGCATCCCGGGGGAGCAGACAGGAAAGTACCTCCTTGGCGGGGGGCAAGCCTGGAGGGGAAGTGGCTAGAGGAAGCGCAGAGCAGCCTGAGGCCAGGGGGGCCCAGGAGAGACAGGCGAGGGGGCAGGTCCTGGGCAGGAACCCCGGGTCACCATCACAGATGCAAGACCCCTAGCTCCACCTGGAACTTTATTCACATAAAGGGGGACACGAAGACCCGTCTTCCTTGTGCGCATCTCCGTCCACGTGACGATGGCCCTCTGATAACTCGGTCGCTGGGTTTATCTACGGAGCCTCCCCGTCACTTATCATCGTGACACTGTTAGGAGCTTTATGAGTTTGAAGGTGAAAAAAACGAATCTTCCACGTCAGCTTCCCCAGCTGTAAAATGGGGGTGCTTACTGTGGAACCTAAACCATGGGGAAGGGTTTTTATCAGCTGGAGAGCATTCACCAATGGTGGGCTACTCGATGGTTGTTACTAACGTCACTTCTGGCCCCCTCATTACAGGCCGTGAGTGCAACCCCAGAAGGGTGACGGACAGACCCTTTGCAGGCGTGGACAGTCGTACGCACTGTTGTCCTTGCTGTCCCAGGGGCGGGCGGCGGGGGCTGTCGGAGTTGTCGGCACACACTTGGGTTAAATCATTCCCCATGTGGTTCTTTTTCCTGTTTACTTCAGGAAATGAAGTGACCAATGCCTCCCAGGTGGCAGAAAGAGAATTAAAAGTGCAGCCTATCTGCACTCTTGCCTCACATCGGGGGCTGGGGGGACAGATAGCAATCCCATTTCAAATGAATCGGCCGTGAACTCCAACCCAGCAACAGATGGGAAAAGTCCCTGTGAGGCAAAACACAACCCCCCAACCCCAATAAAACCAAACAACAGTGACCAAACACACACACACACACACACACACACACACACAAAAGCTAAACAAAACGGTGCTTCCAGAATGCTATGGCATGTGCCAAGAATCATACCTAGAGTACAGCTGCTGGTGACAATGTCACCTGGCAGGGGAGGATTGCCTGGAGGTGGCTCTTACATGTCCCCTGCAAATGAGGGAGCAGACACGTGCTGAGCAGAGGGAGGATGGGCCCGGAGCAGTGGCATGAGGTACAGCGTGGAGGGACTCATCCAGATGGGTAATTTGGGGGGACACATAAGCATAAGTGATGAGGGATTCCTGGCCCTGAGAGCAGACCGCGGCCGTATAAAACGGCATCATGGGAAGGGGTGTACAGAATGTGTTGTTGTCGCTAATGAGGAACATGACCAGGTGCCTTCTGGAGAGGTAACAGATGTTCGGCTGCGGCAGAGGGCCCGAGGCACACACGGAGACCAAGGAAGAGCCAAGAACAGCCCACACCGGCCACCTTCCTGGCAGGTGGCTCCGTGGGCTGTGGCTACATTGTCACATCGCCACAGGGTTCAACGAGAGTCTGAAATGGCTAGAAGTCGTATCTGCAGGGAGCCGAACCAGCACAACATGCTGCGGCCCCGGGCTCCAAGCTAGTCCAGCTACGAAAGGGCAGGCGGTGGTTACCGGGGAAGATGGACACACAGACAGACACGGTCACCTCCCCCCGTTTCTGCAGCACGAGCGCCCCAGGCCTGGCCTCCCCCACACAACCCCTCTCTGAATGTCACTCCAGCCCCACTCCCCTGGGAGTGCTGTGCACGGGTCTTTTCTGACCACTCCCCCACCCCCCCGCACGAAGTCACCAGCACGTCCCAAGGAAGCAGCTGATAGAGCACAAGACCGTCTCTGCTGGTGACAGGGCTAACTCGGAACAACCGCCGTCTCCCCGGCTGTGGCCCGGAAGTCCCGCTCCTCCCAGGAAAATGCTTCGTTGGTGGCTGGTTGTCCCCAGGCGAGTCCCAGTCTAGGACTGGACGTGAACAGCAGCCTCTCTGCACCCGCGCTGGCTTAGACGTTACGGGATAAGCTGACAGAGATTGTGAAGTCCCAAACTGTTCTCTGAATTTCTTTTAGCTACTCTGTCTCATATCCACAAACAAGCAGGCCTTTTGGAAATTTCTGGGTTCGATGGCTGAAAATGATAAATCTTGCAGTTTAGAGTGTTAGAGCCTGTTTAATATGTGGATTCTGGGAGCATCTTTTAGTGGCAGAAAGTCCCAGAAGTGTACCCCCAAAAAAACCACAACAATGAGGATGTGTCAGAGGGATACAGGAGCCAATTGGAAGAGTTTCCAATGGACAAAACTGGAGTAATTTGGTTAACAGAGAGTATTGGATTATAACCCAGTCTCCACGGGTCCACACTGATACAAGTAAACAATTGAATAGACAGGCCAACCTCCCATGCAGAAGACTTCCAGATAATTTCTGTGACACTCCCCCTCCCCAGGAAGTGCACTGTAGCGCCCACTCCTGAAGTGTGGGTTACCCACAATGCCTTTTCACAAAGAATACAGTATGGAAAGGGGGAAGAAAAAGGGTAACTTCGCAGTGGAGAAACCTGTCAAAACCATCTCAGCCAGGTGATCAAGTTCAAGCTCAAGAGTGACTCACGTTGATTGGCGTGACATGACGAGAGGGGCACTTGACCTCTGTAAAGGTCTTCCTTCCAAAAACCCATTAACCCCAGTCTCACCGTGAGAAAACCATCCAACAAATCCCACCCGAGGGCCGTTCTGCAAGATGCTCCCCCGTCCTCCTCACAACTCCCCAGGGTCAACGACAACCAGGGAGACCTGAGCAGGGGTCGCAGCCAGCAGAAGCCTCAGGAGGCGTTCACGTGACAATTGAGCGGGTTGGGGTATCCTGGGCGGGATCCGGTGTCCTGTGTGGACTTCAGTTCATAACGATCCGCGTATGGCGACACCGGTCCCTCCTGTAACACACGTACCACCTACTACGAGGTCGTCATAAGGAAAATGGCTCCGGCACGCACGGGAGCTCCGTCCCGTCTGTGCGATGTTCCCGTAAAGCCAAAGCCATTCCACACGCGGCAGCTTACCGGAAGCCGTGACTCGGCAGGCCCGGAAACTGCTCGGCTGCAGGAGACCACGCTGGCCAGGTGATCCCACCGCAGGAGCCCGTTTGTCTGCAGGAAAACCAATGGCCGACAAGACATCCACCTCCCTCCACACGAAGAGCACCCGTGGCTCCGACAACGGCAGTGACTGCCTGGCACCGGCCCGGCCCGGGAGCAGCGCCCCAGGGCTCGGCCGCTCGGCCGCCGCTGTCGTGTTCTCCCACGGCCATCCCCCAAAGGCCACTTTTCCTCAGGGTCTGACAGCCCCCACGTCCAATCTCATGCACAGAAACACGCTGTGAACACGCAGGGTGGGAACGGACACCCCGATGGCCTCCAGTTCCACGGGCTTGCAAAAAAAAAATGAGGGAGTTCCCTGATGGTGTAGCGGCTTAAGGCTTCGGCGCTGGTGCTGTCAGCGCTGCGGCCTGGGTTCGATTCCCAGTCAGGGAGCTACCCACATACCAAAAAGCAAAAAAAAAAAAAAAACAAAAAAAAGAAAGGGGAGTAAAAGACCTCCAGTCACCCCAAAACCGAACATAACATCCCAGCGGGGAAAGCTGCTCATTCACCATTAAGGGAGCCGGTGGGAGAGAGGGGCAGGCACGTGGCAGGCACGACGGTGCTCGAACGGTGCGCTCCAAAAACCCCAAGATATTTACTCTATACTTTGTCCATGAAAGGAAACCTAATTTTGACTAATGAGCGGCCTTCAGTTTTTAAATAGGAGCCTTGGGGCTACGAGCATCGTCTAGTTGAAGAGGATAAACATGCACGGCTATTAGAAATCTTACTCGTGTCATCACAATAGGTTTCTGCTGTGGGACAGTTGGGTTGCGTTTGTGTTATTTTCTCCACGGGAACTTAATGCCCTGCACTCGTCGCTGGGAGGCCTGATTTTCGGCAGGCACGTCAGTCATTTCCTGTGAATATGGCATTTTCAGTCACTCTCAGGCCGTACCATTTGTCTTCGCTTATAGACTGTCTTGAAGCACCAGAAAAAACTCATGTGCGTGTGTGCACGCACGTGTGCGTGTGTGCATGTGTGCGTGTGTGCATGTGTGCGTGTGTGCATGTGTGCGTGTGTGTGTGCTCATGTGCGTGTGTGCGCATGTGTGTGCATGTGTGTGTGCGCATGTGATTGTGTGTGTGCTTGCGACATGCGTGTGTGCATGTGTGTGCTCATGTGCATGTGTGATTGTGTGTGTGCTTGTGTGTAAGTGTATGTGTGTGCATATGTGTGTGCATGTATGTGCGTGCTCATGTGCATGTGTGTGTGTGTGCACGTGTGTATGCGTGTGTGTGCATGTGTGTGTGGGTGTGTGGGTGTGGGTGTGTGTGTGTGAGTGTTTCATCAAGCCAGCCATGTTGTCTGCTGCAGACAGCAGTGCCAGCAAGAACTGTGACTGGGAACACACGCCATCATCAATTACTGGCCACCAGCCCTTCCTCACTGGTCACCCATGCGATGCCTCAGCAGGGGGCCCGACTAATGAGCTCAGCCTGGGTACCAGGCAGCAGCCTCTGCTGACGTTTTCATGACTAATTTGCTTCCTCGCTCCTGGAAATAAATTGCAACATGCTCTGTTTTTTTACTACAGTGCAATGAATTCTGGGCCTAACCACCCTCGGCGGAGGGCTGTCGACAGTATGTGACAGGCCAGCAGGCGATCAGTGGGCCCGTGAGTGGACGCACTTTCGGAAAACAGCCTGGCGCTGGGGGCTCGGGGGCCTGAAGCAGAGAACCATGGAAAAAAAACTCATTGAAGAAATTTCACCCAAATCCACGTTGCCAACCGCAAATGGTTAGTTTCCATATAGAAAACAAAAATAAAGATGAGGACAAGATAAAGTTGATTCCCAGACTGCCCTACGCCATGAGTCACCCCCACCACGTAACCAGGGTATTTCCGTCCACAATACCTCAAAACAGACTCACATGGCCTTGAAATCAATTGTATTTCCCCATTTTTAATGACACAAAGTTCATTTGAGTTAAGCAAATGACATCATACAGGGGAAGAAAGAAAGAAAAAAAACAGCAACACTTCGCTGCACGTAACCACAATGGACACGTCCAGTGTTGTGGGACCATTGTAGCTGCCGAACTACAACAGGCGTCGCAAATGTCAATGTTGGGGTTACAGCAAAGCAGCTCACTGGAATCCAAAATCCTGGACCAGGATTTGTTTCTGAGGCAAATTACTCCTGATAGTCAAAAAATACTTCTAATTAGAGTCACTAATTAATCCTCGCAGTGCTTGGTACTGATAAACATAAACACTGAAGGGAACGAGACGGAGAAGCTAAATTGATTGTGGAGCCGATTGAAGGAAAACCAAAATTTCAAACAAAGGGTTTAACCTCATTTCCAAGCTCAAGGCGTTTTTCTCTGCATTCCTGCGAAGTTGCCGCAGAGATAAGAAACAGGGCCGGCGGACATCCCTGCACAGGAGCTCCTCGGGCTCGGACATCGGAAGCTGCCTTTTGGTTTCTAATTCTATTTGACATCTTTATTTTCCTGGAAATGCCAACTGGCCCTGTCCAAGAGGGATAAGGGAGGGCAACAAATACTGGCCAAAAGTAGGCTGACCAGGTGGACTGTATTAAATGGATCAGCCTACTGACACCTTGAATTTAGCCCTGTGAGACTAGGTTGACCAGACGTCCCATTTGAAACAGAACAGGACCATTGTTTTCTGTCCCATTTAAAATGGGATGTCCGGTCACCTTAGCTAAAAGGGAAAAGACCCTGTCATTGCATCCTGGTGTCTATTAGTTTCTAGGTCCCTCAGGATAATGGTTCAAGACAAATTTACCACCTTGGGGTGGCTTGTCCAAGCACTTCTTGGGGCAGTAATGTTAAATGCATGTTCTGCAGGCAATCACTGAGCATGTGCTAGCAGCCACTCTGCTAGATGCTGAGGAGGTAATGACCTCTCACAGCGGGAAGTCCAGTCCAATCCAGGAAGACACACAGAAAAAACAAGCCTGACCTTTCCCCTGGGAAACCTGGACCTGGAGGTGCCAGGTCATCACTTGGCTGGAAACCATTCACCACTGAAACCAGATCCCACCCCTCAGTGATGCTCTGCAGCAGGACTTCCAACAGAACCATCAGGTGGAATATAAGTGCAAGCCATGCGTGCAGTTTGAATTTTCTAATAGTCACATTTTTTAATTTAAAAAAAACCCCACAAACTAGTGAGATAAATTTTAATGTTATAACATGTGAGGGCAGGCTGATAAATTTTGCCTCCACTTAAATAGAAAATGAATGGGAAAGGACATTTTAATGAAATAAAAAAAGAAATACACGTACAATCTCCATTTCCAAGCTGCATAACTACTTTTCCACAAGATCACCACACACTCCAATACACTTCCACCAACGTGGCACCAGTTTTCGAAATTCATCCTTTAAAAAATCGGTGTTTTGTTTTTGAAGCCGTGTCCTCACTGCAGACGTCACCTCTTCATCACAGAGGACCCGCCTCCCGCAGCGGCTCACTGTCCTCACATCAGGACGCCGGTCACCGCACACGGCTGGCGTTCACCTGTGACGTTCAATCGGAGGAACTTTCTCCGCTGTTAAGAGTTCAGTAACCGCACGCTGTTTGAACAAACGCCTGAGCCCTCTTCCATGCTGATGTGCACCGGGTGAGCATGTGTGAGTGCAGGGTCAGGAACGATGGAGGGGAGACACTGTGTGACGACACAGAACCCGTTTTATCCAGGTAAGTAGCAAAAAATATCATAGTGGAGGCAAAATTTATCAGCCCACCCTCATATTTCATTTAATCAATATATCCAAAATGGTATCATTTCAACATGTAATCAATATGAATAAACCATTAATGACAGTTCTCGTACTAAATCATTGGAATTATGCACATTCTCCATGTAGGGCACGTCTCAATTTGCACTGGCCCCATGGCACGTGCTCAGTGGCCAGTGGCTACCCTACTGGACGGCGCAGCTCCGGAGGCCTGGCCCCACCTCTCTCCTTTTACTCTGGAGCACAAAGCACCTGTCCAAACAAGAAGGGACTGTACCAGTGTCCTGTTGCTGCTGTAACTAAGTAGCACAAATTTAATGGCTTAACACAACCCAAATTTTATTCTTTTACCGTTCTGTAGATCAGAAGTCTGACGTGGGTCTCACTGGGCTACAATCAAAGTGAATCCATATCCTTGCCTTTTCTAGAGCAGGCATGTCCCACCCGCAACCCGGGATCGCTTTGAATATGGCCCAATATAAATTCTTAAAACATCATGAGATTTGTTTGTGACTTGTTTTTTTCTGGCTCATCAGCTATCATTGGTGTCCATGTATGTTATGGTGGCCCAAGACCATTCTCTTCTTCCAGTGTGGCCCAGGGAAGCCACAAGGTTGGACGCTGCTGTTGTAGAGACTGCCGGCACTTGTTGGCTCCTGACCCCTTCCTCCACCGTCAGAACCAGCAATGTTGCAGCTCACTGATTCTTCCTGTCTGGTCACATCGTCCTCTGACTACAGCTGAGAAACATTCTCCCCATTTAAGAAGATTCAATTGGGCTCACCTGGAAAATCCAAGCGAACCTCCCCACCTCAATGTTCTTCGCTTCTTCACGTCTGCAGTGTATTAAGAATATGTTCACGGGTTCTGAGGAAAAGGCCTGGACACACCTCGGGGGGCATTATTCTGCTTACCATATTAAGTACTTTAATTCTTATTATAAGGAGAGAAGATGAAAACTTATCATTGAGGACTTGGAGAACTCATTGGGTTACTAGAAAAGCACTGCTTGGACCAGACAGACAGAACCTAATTCATGAGGTTCTACCTGTATCTCCGGATGTGAATTTTTTCTCACCTGCCACTGACTGTTCATCCAAAAAGCATTTTAAGGTTTCCTACACACCAGACACGTAGCTGTCCTACAAAAGAGCCACAACCAAACAGCAGGCGGAAAATCAGGGCCTAAGGTGAGTTTATTTTAGGGAAAGCGTTTTTTATTATTTCGTTGAAACCTATTTACCATGTTGGAAGCACACTAGGAAGGAGCACATCATCTTTCCCAAAATAATGTTACTAATTTTCCCAAATGAGAAGCCTATAGGTGTATTTTCAACTCTTTAAATAATTATAAATCAGTAATGAGAAGAAATAACCTACAAAAATCCCAAATGAAGGACAATATTTTTTTTAATCTTTATCAGAAAAATCAGAATGGTTAATACATGGAGGCAGAGGTCAAAATGAAAACATAAACCAAGACCAACACATACAAGCTATTCTCAGGAAAACGAGTTTTTAAAGACGTAAGAGATTCTGAAGCAATTATGTGTTTGTGAACATACATAAGCGCGTCTTCTGATGCTATGTGACTATGTGCAGCAGTTCCCTGCCGAGGATGCATGTCGTCTGTCACCTGCTTATGGCCTTGGCCCCTTTTGCACAATCACAAAACCAGAAACTGAGAAGGCAGGAAGGGACTCAGATCAGGAAGCCTAGTCACCCTAGTCACCTTACAGATCAGGAAGGAGGCCACGCTGGGAGAGCAAGTGACTCACTCAAGGTCTGTAAGTGCCCAGTGGCTCAACTGGAGCCAGACCCTCGAGTCCAATCTCCCGGGATGTATGATTTCCACTGGACTGCTAGGGCGGGATAAAGCTCTCCATCCACCCATCCACCCAACCTCCCAGCCAGCCACCCACCCAGCCACCCACCCATCCATCATCCATCCACCTACCCATTCATTCATTGATCCACCACCCACCCACGCACCCATCCACCCACCCATCCACCCACCCACCCAGCCACCCACCCAGCCTCCCATCCCTCCGTCTGCCCATCCATTCCTTCAAACACCTGCTGAGTGCCCACTACATGCCAGACACTGTGCCAGGGCTGAGGACACAGAAAACTAAACTGGTGACGGGCCTCAGGGGCCTTGCACTGCAGGGTGAAGAGGTGATGCGTACAGTCTTACCCCGGGAAGAAGGGGGGCTAAGAAGGGACGCGGGCGGTGCTAGGGGATACGGAGTGCTGGAAGGGAGCTGAGAAGACCACACTGGTAACGTGACATTTGGAGCAGAAACTAAATTAGGAGTAAAATTTGGAGTACGTTTAGAATAAGAGCTTATTAGAATGACATGGACGTGATAAAATGCCGATAGGAAAAAATCCAAAAAGCTATCCAGGAGTGACTGAGGACGTGTGTGGAGTGGGGACAGGTGGGAACGGGAAACACACGGAAGGAGGGGGGCGTGCGCCCCAAGGACGGTGGGAGTCACCTGGGCAGGATGTCACTGTGCCAGGAGCCCCTTGGATTTACCTCTCCTGGGTGCCTGGCACTGTCCAGGTGGTGCCCATGAGGACAGGTCCTCTGCAAACAGGGCAGCAGTTCTGATCGGAAACTAGGACCTTAAAATTCGGGCTAGGTGAGGGGCCAGCCCATTTGACACAGGGAGTGCCCGCAAGGGATGGCCAGGTGGTTGCAGCCGCCGGCTCCCGGGGCAGCCGCTGGGCGCCGTGCGGCGTCGTGGGCTGTGCTCCGGCGCCACCTGGCGGCCCGGCGTAGCGCTGCAGCTCTAAGAGCAGAGCTCCGGGCCGGAGCCGGTGCCGTGGCGCCTTCCCAGACGCTCCCTCCCGCTGTGAAAAAGCGCTCGATGGCCCTGGGCCGGTTCCGAGCGCTGCCCTGTTGTGAACCCTGTGGGAGAGGCTGCAGGAGTATCTGCGGAAGGGCAGTGCGCCCAGACGTGCCGCTCTCTGACCAGGCCAGCCTGGCTGGGGTGCATGGGTACCACGGTCCGGAGCAAGCCCACCCAGCGCCCCAGTTCCTGTTTCTTCAGCCAAAATCACCAGGGGACGAGCACGTTCCCGCTCCTGGCCAAGGGCCCACTGCCCTCCTTCTGTTATGTATCTCCTGGCCAAAGGGTGTCCGTGCACCTCTCCTGGCGTTTACTCCTGCTCAAGCTCTGGCTTAAAGCCTCCTCCTGCATGGCCTTCCCTTCTCTGCCCATCTCCCTCCGCCTTCTTCCTCCCATCCAGACCCTCTGCAGGGCTGGACAGGCAACTCCTGTTACAGTATCGGGGCATAGCAGTGGGCACAGCGGCTGACCCAGCTTCGGTCAGGAGCTGGGTGGGGTTCCAGATCCAGGACGAGGGACCAGGAGGGTCCAGACAGACACAGTGATAAGACGGTAGCTTCTCTTTGACGGCCGCCGGGCGCAGTGTCCTCCCTCACCCCTGCCCACTGCAACGTTCAGAGGCTGACGGACAACCAGGTCACGTGTCCCTCACCCAGGGGACCATTCAGGAAACACAGGAAGGTCTTCTGGTGGTTTTTCTTCCTTAATCTTCAGTTCTGCTTAAACATCACTTTTCTTCGAAGTGGTTTCTACAAACATTTCCAAAAACAGCTAATTATACACCCCACACCCCCTTTGAACCAATTTCGTCAAGTCCAGTTGTCCCCCCTTATCTGTAGATGATACGTTTCAGGACCCCCAGGGGATGCCTGAAACTGTGGATAGGACTGAACCCCGTACAGACTGTTTTTTCCTACACATAACACCCAGGATAAAGTTTATAAACCAGACACAGTAAGAGATTAATAATAAATAATAGAACTATTATAACAACAATGTACTTTAATAAAAGTTACTAAGTGTGGTCTCTCAAAACACCCTGCTATACTCACCCTACAGCTTGGGATGGCACGAGGTGGTAAAATGCCTTATGTCACAAACTTCCATCTTTTCACTTGAAAGCCCTTAACGGCTTCTCTGTGGCACAGCTGAACTGCCAGCCTCCCCACCTGGGCACTTTGGGGCCATTAGGAGGTTGAGATGAGAGTGACTTGAACACAAACACCGCAGCCCCGCGACGGTGGCTCTGATAACCGGAGTGCTACCAAGTGACTGAGGGCCGGGGGGCGTCCACAGTGTGGAGACCCCGGATGGAGGAATGACTCCTGTCCCAGGGATGTAGTCAAGGTTCACTTAGGTTGCAGCATGCATCACCATGTCATTTCTTTTAATGGTTAAATAATATTTCATTGCATGACAAAACCACATTTCGTTTATCTATTCATCAGTTGATTGACACTTGGGGTGTTTCCACTTTGAAACTACTATGAATAATGCTCTGAACATCCATGCACAAGATTTTGTAGAGGCGTGGGTTTTCCTTTCTCTTGAGTATATCCGTAGGAGTGGATTTGCTGGATCATGTGGTATCTGTTTAACTTCTTGAGAAACTAAAAACTATTTTCAGTCACTGTATCATTTTAAAATTCCTGCCAGCAATGTATAAAGTTCCCAATTTCTTCACATTCATTTGTCAATACTTGTTATTATCCATCTTTTTTTATTTTAGCCATCCTTGTGAAGGGCCCTGTTCACAGCTAAGCTTCCCTTTCTCTTACAAAAATATCTAACAGCTGCTTTATAGTCTGTGTCTGACGATACCAGCAGATGGAGCTTTTGGGCTGGTTTTCACTCATTATTTCTGCTGGTTCACGTTCATGGCTTTGTGATTGTTTTTAAACCTAAGTTTCTTGTTTTCCGTGGAACTTTGATCGCCGGGAAAATCAAAGCCTAGAATAAACATGGGTTCTTCAAGGGGATTTGGGTACCTCCGACAGGTTTTTAGAAGCATTTGCAGAAAATTGTTAAATTCTTGGCGTGAGGTTTTTGTTTTTGTTTTTGTTTTAAGAGCACCTGGGGATGGATTGAGACTGAAGCTCACGTGAGAGTGAGCTTCTCAATCCTCAGGGAAGGTTTCCCCCGCCACCTTGATTTACTGCCGAAGTTTTGGACAGAAACGTTTTTCCCAAACCCCAGAGTGGGAGAGCTGGGTTGCTTTTTCCCCTGCTCCCAACTTCACTTTCACATACTCCTTGCCTCCACGCTGCCTATCATTACGTTTGGGGAAACTGTAATATTTTATCCAGAATGCTTGTTCTCAAATGGAAAGATCGTCAGCCATAGTAGCAAAAACGGAAGTCAGCAAACGAGCCGAGGCACTGGGCTTTTCTTTAGCTTGCCTTACGGACCACTAAATCTACAAAAGGAAATGCAGCTCATCTCTTGGGTGACTCCTGCATCGAGTATTTTAAGGCTGAGTATACCGCATCACACAACTAACAGTACGAATGCGGATAAGCACGCACATCTGATTCAAAATCACAGAAGAGCAAGGTAGATCGCTACTGAACGTCCCTGGTGGCCAGGGAGAGTGGGGTTACCTCCGCGCCACAATTCAGATTTTCCTAGACATCTTTTCACATTTCACTCTTTCCCCGAATGGAGGACCCTTAGTCCCCCGTGGCACCTGCCACCACGCCTTTCTCGTGGAGAGGGGACTCAGGATGGAGAGGAAGCGGTCAAAGGTAACCGAGTGTCCCCGGCGTCGGTCCCCAGCTAGCACACGTGCAACAGCACGCAGGAGCGGGCGCCGTGGGCCGCGGCCAGGTGCGGCCGAGTTCGGGTGCCCACTGGGTGAGAAGTAACAAGCGGGCCGAGAGGAAGCCGCCGGCCAGCCAGAAACCAACGAGAACTAGAGCTCCGACCGGACTTCGGTTCTCGCCGTCACGCCGCCTCCTCACCAGTCGGAGGGTCACAGAAAACACGCAGAAGTAGCTCCCGAGCTGTCAGCGCTCGTGGGCAAAATAGGAGAAAAAGCAAAGCGTCCAGCTGAGGTAACAGATGCTTCTGGCCCGGCTTCCGGAAGCCGACCGGAAACGCTTCTTACACAGCTTCTTCCCAGACGTCCTACTCAACTACTTCCGGTTAAAGGGTGCCAGCCGGACCGTCCCCTCAGGCAGACCAAAGCGCTCGGCCAAGTTACTTGTGGCCAAGAGAACGGCAGAATTTATTGACCAACACATCTGAAAAGCCGTAGGTGAGTGTGGGGTTTTTTTAAAGGTTTTTGATGAATATTCATGAACTGAAGGGAATCCCAATTGTATAAAGTACATATACCTGGGCGGGGGGCTGAAATACACTAACATACAGTCACTGTCTCTGGGGGTTAGTACGGGTGACTTTAACGGTCATCGTTTTGCAGGGTGGTTTGGAAATAGGGTGACACAGCATCATGAGCAGAACCTGGCAAACCTGGGCATGACCACGGTGCCCGCTGTGTAAGCAACCTGCCCTCTTGGAGCCTGAGTTCTCTCACGGGGAAAATGGGGATAACGGCAAGGTCACCATCGGGATTCAGTGAACGGGGATTGCGTGAACACGTGTTGCCTGGGGGCGCTCAGGCTTTCGTTTTCTGTTTTGATTACTACTGTAAACACTGCTTCTCCACTATTCCCTGAGAGCGCGATTTCCTTCTTATGAAAGTAGCGCACGAGGGCTGTGCGGAAAAGCAATCCCCGGCAATGCCTCTGCTCTTGCTATTACACAGCTGGGTGCTTTTTCCCGACAGCCCTCGTACATCTCAGTAGTTTTTCTTCTCAGCAACGTTCAATGTGAACCCTTTCGACCTGTTAGAAATGACCTTAAGTTTGTTTACTCTTGAAAAATAGTTCAGAATATGAATTTCTGGATCTGACTTGTTTAAACCGGCCCTTTGCAGATAATCTCCTGTATCTTCTGGCTTCCATCACAACTGTCCAGCAGATGGCTGGGAATCAAACGGTGGCTTTACAGGTAATCCACCTGTTCTCTGCTGTTTTTAAGATGACCAGTTTGGCAGTTGTTTTTTTAAACACTGTGTGCGCACACGTTACATGTTACGTGAACTGCATACACAGAACTGCCCATCATCTATGCAAACGGTTTACCCACCATCCAAGAAAGAGAATATTGTTGATACCACATTTAGCCTCCTGTCGATCCTTCTGCCCCGGCAAAACACTAACCCGACTGTTACAGGGACCAGTTCCTGTTTGACACTCTCAAATGAACCTCCGACAATAACTCACGACAGTCCCTCCTAGCTTTGAAGTGTCCTACAGTGACATGGGTGTCTCTACGTGGGGTGCTTCGTGGCTGAATGGCGGGGAGCAGGGACTCCTCGCTGCACATTCTCACGCCTTTGGGGATTTAGTATCAAATGCATTTGTAATCCTTCCAAAGATAAAATGTAGACAAAAATAAAAGGGATCCCAATGATATAACATGGAGGAAAACAATTCAGTACATGGAAATTAAAATACTCTGAGTGGTTACCTGGGGGGCAGGGGGGGTAAAGGTGGAGAAAATACTCATGCATCTTCTTGAAAGCATCAAGCAGCTCCTAAGATACTGAGGACTCCATGGGTCACAATCTAGCAAAAGCTGAGAACCCCGTGGGGTAAACCCAGCGCTCGACACCACGTTTTTGTCCTGAGACCATCTGCCAAACCTGAAGGAAAAAACGATGATACAGAGCAGTATTCTGGAAGCCTCACAGGCGAGCAAGGCAAAAGCCAATTCTCACCACCCCTCCAACTAAGGGAACTTTCACAAGCCACCCCGCTCTTCAAATTGGGACCCCAAGCTCCTGCGCCAGGCACGTCCAACCTGCGGCCTAGGACGGCTTTGACTGCGACCCAGCACAAGTTCTTAAAACATGAGATGTTTTGTTTTGTGACTTTTCAGCTCAGCAGCTATTGTTAGTGTCCGTGTATTTTACGTGTGGGCCACAGAAGCCGAAGGGCTGGACACCGCTGGGCTGCCCGTTCATCTATCAACGCCATGTCTTTGAGAACACATTCTCCCAGTCAGGAAGCCACAGTCGTTCATTTGTTTTCTCCACACAAAACGCCCCCCTTAAATACAGATACAACCTTGCGGGGTGCTTGCGTTTCGGTTCACGGAGAGTCCCGTCACATTTATCGGCATCGACCAGTCCCCGTGGGTCCCGTTAACTGAGCATCTACTGTACCACGTCTCTGCAGAATACGTCTACTGAACAAGGAAACATCAGCCGGACAGACTCTGCTCTTGGTCACCCTGTGGAGCCTCCCCCTTCTATATTCTCTGCATACTTAAAAAACGGTGCTTTTAACCATCAGGATGCTTTCTTCTCAGGAGCAATCAACTCACCGAGTCTGTAATGTCTAGAACCTCCCTCCCCTCTTGGAGCAACACTAGAGAAAGGAAGAATTGCTTGAACGCCACTGGGATTTTCTAAGCACATTGATGATCTCATTGGGAGGCTGCACCTCAAACGCCTGTGGGGCCCCAGCAGGCAGCACTAGTCACTAGGGTGGGTGGGACAGGCCACGCCAGACGTGGAAGGCACCGCCAACCTGGACGACGGGGGCCATCAGTCGGCGCCCAGCAAACCATCATCACACAGGCGGCCAATCAGAGTGCCAGAGCTTCCACTTTTTCATGGAAATCTGAAATGCGTATTTCAACATGAAAAGTGTTGGTTGGTCTTTAAAAAGATCTCTTACTGGGCCAAAGCACAGCAGTGGACCGAATGCAGCACACAGGTGTCCCCTCTCAATCATCTATTTCTGTGTCTGTGTGAGAGGTAGGGGAAGGGCAGGGAGGAGCTTAAACTCAGATTGGGGCTTCAATCCTGTCCTGATACACTTCCTTGTACCTCTTTCCCATCTAAAACACTCCCCTCCTTGTCCGAGGGCACAAAGATAACAGTGAGGGAGGGGGTGACAAATCTACAAAGGACAGAGGACAAAAGGTGACAGTGACTCCCAAGGAACACCCTGCATGCATCCTTCACTGTCCCTGGCAGTAAACACGATGCTGAGAAGCTCCTCCCCTCTGTGCGTTAACAGCGCCAAGGGGACACTCATCCCTGGGCCTGTGACTTCTCCCCAGCTTTCACACTTTTCAAAAGTCTACGGCAGTGCTTCCAGCCGTGTCCCCTGCCCTGCTCTCTAACCCAGCAGACACACAGACCCCCAAGGATCCCAGCAGGTGCGACTGATCAAACTTGGGGTTATAGTCTACAGTACCTTGCTTACTCCTCCTCAGCACGTTACAATGGTTTTCTTGCTGTCCGGCATGCACTCACACCCAAGTTACTGTTGGCTATCATTATTTCCTAGCACTTTAAAACATTCGTGAAAAACCAGAAAATAACCCCCTAATTTCTGGGGTTTAAAATACTTAAGACAAAGTCAAATCCCATGAGCAAGACACAACCAGCAACTAACTTTTAAGTGCCTGATGCCACATGGCACGAGAGAGGCACGATCTCCATGTTCCATGGAAGGGGTGCTCCACTCGTGATTTCATACCACACTCATGACCAAGCAACCACAGCATGCTCTGGGGCACTAAAATCAAAAACAAATTGGGCACGCAGCCTCCCAAGTCACACACGTCAGCAAGGAGTCGGACGCCTGTGCTTGGACACATTTCCTAACTTCTCTTGTTCTCAGAAACCATGTCAGAGGTGTTGAGGTTGGTCGCGGTGTCGTCTACCACGGCAGTCCCACTGGTACGCCTCTGTCTTAGTTCAGTACAGAGCAGTTCACCAGGTTTTATAAAATGAAGACCAAGGCCAGGCATCTCTTAAGTTTATTGGAGAATTCTTAGTTAGAAGAACGATCGCAGACTTAAACAATTGATAAAAGAACCATTAACTGCAAATTATTACAAAAGTTAATTTCTGAAATGTTTATTTTGAACCAATGCTAAAACAAAATTTTAGTGCATCCTAAAGTTCACACATCTTCATAAATGAACATATTAAATTACTGGAAAGCAAAAAGAGAGTTAGTGTTACACAATACAAGATCGTAATATATTAACAGTAATTCAGCACAGTCACATAAACGGCTGCCAGTATTTAAAGCAGCCTTCGCTATACATCTGGTCTATTAAACAAGAACGTGAATGACTTTGTAACACTGCATGAGTGACTAAAGGCAGCACGTCCAGCAATATTAAAAACCTGGTATTAATAGTGTCCGAACACTACAACGAAAACAAAACGATGCACTTCTAGACCTACGATTCTACCCTTGTGAAAGGAATGTACATGGATGGTAAAACAATAAATAAATAAAGTGACGAGAGTGACGGATGGACGCGTTACCTGTGACTTCAGCGCGGAAACACAGGTGAGTCCATGCGTGCGGGGGGTTTTGCTAAAAATTTCACTTTGTACGATTTTATAATTCCCAACGAAGCTCTGATTTGCATGTGCTGGTGACAGGGAGACAGGGTTTTCAATTAAAGTATTTTCTCTACACCCTGAGTTTGCATGCATTATTTTTTAAAAATTCGGTGGAAAGTTTCCTTTGAAAAATGTAAAATTTACAGCAATATACTGATGGGAAATTGATCATATTAATTGTAGAAGAACATGATTAGCTAAATAATTAATGAAGAAGGCATCTGGGTCTGGACTGTTATGAGTCAAGGCTGAACCTGGCATTTGGGGAATGCGCACTGATGTCAGAGTCACGTGGGTCAACTATCTTTCACTTTATATGTGGTGCACTTAGTAAGTACATTCTCCTACCAGCAACCTAAAACCCTTATTTAAGCAAAATGAAAGTACTGTGAATTAATTCACATCAAATGTCCGAAAGGGAGCATGGACCATGTTTCCATGTGTAAAGATGTCACCATATGTATCACTGAGTGAATACTCTCAACGGCTTTATTCCATTAACTTGTACCAAACCGTCCAACAGACATTGTAACTTCCTCTGTGACTTACACATGAATCGTTCCTTTTGTATAAATCAGGAACTATTTTCAAAATCAACATTATTAGTAATCCCTAAAATATAAATGTAATTTAAACTTGGCTTGGGAAAAGACGACAATGGAAGTATGGCCACATTCCAGTCTAAAATAATGTCCTAAAACCCCGTATTGGGAGCCTCATGCACTTCCTTCCCACAGATCTGGTTCTAAAACTGATAAACAAAGAATTCAACTCAACGCGCATCACAACTTTTACAATTCTGAATGAGATACGACATTTCATAAGGGCCAAAATCTACAGACTGGCAATACTACAATGTCATTATATAATACAAATATGTCAAGGAGATTTGTAATAAAGTAAAACAGAGCTGTCCTCAATACACAGAGCTGTCCCGGACACCGAGGAGCCACATAGACCTTTGGGAAAATCACCAAGTGCCTCAAAACAAAGGTGACACTGTACTGACTAAAAGCTACTGTGCTAACGCAGATGGTTCTATGTAAGGAAGCGTAGCTCCTGCTTCTTTTAACGAATCTGCCGGCACTCACTACTCTTCTCCACACCTTGGCACTGACCTGGCATGTGTGTGCCATTGCGCTGCAATGACTAGGCATCTAACACCCAACGACCGGTGGGCCGTCACGTCGTAACTAAACAAGGGACTCTGCATCCAGCGTGGACAGCTCCAGAAAAATGCGAAGGAAGAAAGGTACGAGGATACTCTTACCTCAAAATGATTGTTACCACAAGAGAAATACACACTTTCAAGCACAAAGTTTTACAAAAGTAATAATAATATTGTCTCTTTAGTTTAAAAGAAGTTCAGTACGCAGTTTTGCTGCTAATCAAACTCGTACATACACTGAAGTTACTAAACACAACTTGTAAAAATTCAACCTAAACTTAATAATCAGTTACTCCATGTCATATGAACACAGTTCCTAACACTTAAAAACGTAGTTCAGAGCTGCTGCATCTCAAGTTTGGAGAAGCAAAGCTAAAGGCAGAATCTATTCTGGTTATACATATTTCCTGCATTTTTCTACCTTAAAAAATACTTGAAGAAACTTAAGGAAGGAAAATTTATTTTTAAGGCTTGCTCCATTTCTTTATCTTAAATTGAGAAAAACCAACGCTTGCAATGCAACCTCAAAATATTTAAATAGTTCTTGGCATTTCGCTTTAAATTTGACTCTTTCATTACAAAATACATTTCTCTACCATAATTATTCATTCAAATGAACATACGTGCCCCTACTCCTTGCCCCCTGGCAGCTGCTATGTTGTCTATACTTTGTGTGGCTTCCCAAAAAGTCAGTGCCCAGGAAAAAAGAAAATGTGATGGAGCAAACACCAAAAGCCCCCGACAAAAAGCCATTTACTCGAGATTACAAAATTCGCTAATGGAAGAACCAAAACCTCACACACGCACACGCTCACATACAAAAACCAAGACAACCTCGGGCCACTCCTCCAGTCCCCTTGCAGTTCCTGAGGACAAAGCAACAGGAAACAAAGGGTCCAGAGCATCGTGTCAGAGGACTTCACAAAATAGTGCACAGCGAGTTTACCCAGAGAAGGATCCTATCTTTTTGTAGAAAAAGTGTATCCTTGCTAAAGTGGAGAGTTTGTTCAAAAATCCAAGAGTGAAAATCGTTACTGGGCTTCTCTAAATGCACTTTCATATTAACATTAGTTTTTAAAATGTCTACATGTTTTGCACCTTGATTTTCACATATAGGTTAAGTTGGGGACCCAAAATAGTCAAAAAAAAAGAAATAAAAATTCTTACTGCACAAACTTTATAGACATTTTATTTTAAAGCACCTTTTCAATGTTAACAGTGGATTTCTAACCAAGAAAACATTAAAAGAGGGCACAAACGACTAGCAAGGTTAAAGTACTACGCACATGCACACACGCGCGCACACACGCGCACACTCGCGCACACTCACTTTCATGCCAGAACAAGTGGCAACATTAGCAAATATTGTAATTTGGTGGAAGGCTGGGGAAACTATCATTTATGGTAATAACGGAAACCTAAAATACTAATGCTTCTAAGACATTAAATAGGTTGGGGGGGGGGGTATTCAAAAAGCTACCGACACAGCTGAGCTATGAAAATACATTTAACTTGTAAAACTAAGACAAAAACGATCAGAAAAAAAATCAGCCTCAGTGCTGTCTTCTGATATCAGAGTAGTTACTAACAGGAGGCCACGTGCTTGCAGAGGAGCAGCACTGACTCCTGACCCTGGCACCTGTCCCCAGCAGCTGCAGTGCAAGTCCCAGCAGCATGACTGGGACACAGGGAGATCGGTCAGTGTCCCTGAGACCACGCGATGAGACCTTCCTTCAAACCTATGTTCCTAGCGTCCTAACACACTGCACATGCGCACGGAACAAGACAACAGCATGAAGACAGTATCCGACAGATTACAAAAGTATGAACTATATACACCATGGGATGACACAATGAGCTTAAAAAGCTGCATTTGCTCTCTTCCCAATTTACCTTAAATGGTAATATTCACTATGTAAATTGTATCCTACGCATCTTGATCTCTTTCTTGCCCTCTCCTAAAAGATAGAATAAAATACACTGGTTTGGAGCTCGTGCTACGCATTTTCCAGGAGCCAGTCGAACAGTGGCTTGCGCGTCTCCTCACCGGCAGCCATGGCCACCGCGTCGTAGTACCTCAGCACGGCCTGCAGGAGGGTGCCCACCTTCCACCCCTTCTCTTGTAATCGTTCGGAAAGCTGCGGAGAAACAAAGGTATGTTCAACGTTAACCAAGAACGGTTTTACGGCAATCGCATTTTCATTTTTACGTTTAACTTCAGCTGAAACGAAGGGCCCTGCTGTTGGCAGTCAAACACCGCCTCCCACTTGTAGGTCTTCTCCCTGCGCCACCGCGGTGCACGGTTCTTCCTTCCGGCCCGCGGTACACACACCTTCGTCGCAGAGCGACAGCGCGGGATGGCTGGGGACGGCGCTCCACGTGGGAGGTCAGAGGGCACACTGCTGCCGGAAATCCTTACCCACCGGAATGCACGTGCCACATCCTCAAGTAGAAACAGAAAATAATAAAGAGTCCGTCAAGCCTGATAAAAGGCTGTGGATTTTCCTTACACAACATACAGTGTGGGTTCTGTTGTTGTTGTTGTTGTTCTGGAATACACACTCTGGTCCCAATGGAAACGTGCCTTTCCAAGTTAAGAAATGTTAATGTTTAAAAAAAAAAAAAAAACAACACCGCAAAAAAGGAAATGAATATTGTGATCACCATTTCACAAGACAGCAAGTACTTACTCCTGCGAACTCCTTCTTTGCAGAGTCATGAAAAGAAAGTTCTGCGACTTCAGCCTCTGAGGCAACGAGCCACTGAAGAATGAGCCTCAGCTGGGGGTCCACGGCGCACGGCTCCGTGTCCACGTTCGTTATCAGCAGAGTCTTTCCATCTCGCTCCAAACCTAACATTTAAATTTAAACAACGTGAAGGGAAACTCATCCACTCAACTCTCAAACCTGTGGCTGGGGAAAAGCCATCCTTTCTTAACCACACCGGGACGTGAACGCAACACTTCTCTGAAAGGGCAGAGTGATGCGAAAGCAAGGGAATAACTGATCATCTACTGACAGCACAACCGCAACTCTATTCTGAAGCCCTGAATTCAAGTACTTTCAAAAACAAGGCCATCATTCATGTCAGGACATGATCCACAAGTAAAGGGAGAGAAAATAAAACGGTAAAGCAAAGAATATAATCCAACTACAAATGAAACACACAAATAAAAACCTCAAATACGCATATTACAGGGACTCTCAGAAAGCCCTGAATTAAGAAAGCAAGCAGCGGCAAATACTTGCCCAGCAAATATTAAAGTAAGTATCATTCTAGGCTTTTCAGAAACGCAAACTCCTAAAACCTGGAAGTGCCCTGCACGGGAGAAACATCCATCATCGCTCCCTCTTACAGGTGAGGCCTCTGCAGCAGACCCGAGTCCCACAGTGAGCAAGTGGGGAGGCAGAGGTGGGCACGGTGGGCCGGCCCCGGGCTCATGACCACCCCACTCTTCAAGGAAAACGGAGAAAAATGTCACATGCAACCAATTGTAATACACCCCAAAAGTCAGACCAGGGAATTTTCCTATTATATAGAATTTTCCTATAACATCCCTATTATAAATAAGATACTGCTCTCAAGTTTATTTATTTTTTTAATGAAAATTACATTTTCCACCAAGTAGGCTGGATCCCTGGTGACTACAGAACCGCTGACTTGGCACTCCTGCTTCAGGATGGTGAGCAGTGCAGCACCAAGTCGACCCCCACCCAGAGGTCTCAGGAGGGGACAGCAGGGCACCCAGGTAGGCCACGCCAAACCGTACCAGCAATGGAGATGAGGTGGCGAATGTCTCTGACTCATTTTTGCAGTTTGCAGAACATTCCAGAACACTTGTACCCATTTTTAGGGTATGTGTAGGCCCCTCACTTTTCATTGAAAAAGCTGATTCACATTATTCTCTTAAAATTAATGTACTGTTTCTTCCCTCCTCTCTCCCCACCGACTCCCAAAAACGACTTTGAGGCACTGTGGGACCAGACACGGTCTCTGGGCCACTTTGTAAGTCCCACAGAGGTCACGGGGCTGGCAGCTGTCACCCAAGGCTACTCTGTCCCACAGTCTTTCTTGGGTGCTGGCCTAAGATGCCCTCTCTCCTTAGAGAGGTCACTAAACACCAGTGGAGAGAGAGGGGGCGGGCCGACACCCGAAAGGCACCAACGACGACAACAAACACAAGATTGAGCGCCTGAGGATTTCCATAATTTTGAATCTTTCCATAAATCTACATGGATCTATCTCCTAATTTACCAATTTCTAATTTAACAAACTTGAAAATTGGCTACACTTTTCTGTATAATGAGAGCTGGTTAATAACAAGTATCTACAAATAATCTCTCAATTTCCACCTACTCACAAAGGAAATCCCGAACAACCTGGCTAGTGCCAAAAAGTAAAAACTTTTAACTGAATTTCATATTGATATTAACTTGAAACTTTTCTTTTGAGGCTTCCTCAGTAAAAGCATTAGAGAAAATACTTACCATGTAGATAGACTGTGATCACAGGTAATAGTTGGGAAAAAGTACCTAATTTTTCTAGACAAAATCAACACTATTTTAGTTAACAAAAATAAAGCAAGTTATTTCCTAGCCTGTCTGTAACTCGAAAAATTATTGCCCTACCTACCCCTACCCTAGATGAGATGAGAAAAACTTACTTCTAGAAACCCTGAGGGAAGAGAATAGCTACTTAGCAGGGGCATTAGAACTAAAATGTGATAATCATCCTAGGTCTGAGGATTTTGCTCAAAAATTGGTACATGACTTTCTTAAATAAGAAAAGTACAAGTGGTGACAAAACTGATTGGAAAGTCAGGGATAATAAAGTACATATCAAGAAATTCGTTTTGGCAATATTCTCAGTTTGCCTGCTTCTAAAGAGATGATACCCCCGAAAATCACAGATTAAAACACATATATCTCAACCAGTGTGAACACGTGTCACTCTACAGGAGACATTCCTGGTATTTTCATAATTGGGGGAAAGTAAGATTTTTGGGAACATTCAACAACCATCTAACTACAAAGAAAACTCAGCTTCAACAGGAACAGTGTTTAGATTCACTCAGACATTCTACAATAATGCATGTGAATTAAGGACTATAAATCACAGTCTCAAACTCCGACCGGTACCTAGTATTTAAATACTCAGAACTATGTGCATTAAAGGATGACTTGAACACTGTCTTAAGATACGGTGTGCTTGTGAGTATAGAACTGGAATCAGAGAGGGAAGAAATGATTTTAAAATATTTTTCTTTTTTTACTAATTGATTTATGTAAGAATGACATTAAACACTAGTTCTAAAAGTTACTGGTTTGAAAGGAAAAAACTGTAACATATGCCCATAGTTACAATAAATTATACCATAATATGAGTAAAGATTTCATATTTTGAAAAAGTGAATTATACGGAGATTATCATAAATTTCCCTCTCAAATAACTAATTCTTTTAATGTGGCTCAGTCTTTATACCAATGAGTACTTCATTCATTTAGCAATCCAATGGTACAAAGCGCTAAGCAAATTAGTTTAAGAATGCCGGTTCTGTAATAGCCCAGAGCCATCTGAAGAAATGCACCAACACAAAAAAACGGAAGGGGACCCCTCAAGGGGAGCTTATGCAAAACAACACGCAAACACTCTGCAAGACCAGCTGTCAGTTACCTTCGACGTCGCCTTCATCCTCCCGCTCTTCTTCCCTGTCATCTGGCCCGTCACTTTTCCAAGAAAAGAGCAAAAGCAGTTTTTTAACAAAAAGCTTTCATTAATAATGGCATAAAAACCAATTCTTAAAATGTGGTAAGGAGCGAATGCTACAATATGATGTGTGACATTTAAACAGGGGAGAAATGACAGTAACAAAGGAAGTTTGCTTCTCACACCATTTCATGTTAAAATTTAAACTGCAAATGATGCCGGGGTGAGTTATCAATGACCATGAAGTTCCACCTGACCGTGAAACACAGATTGCCGAGTAATTTCACAATAAAATTTAATTAAAAATAATTTATAGCCAAAATAGTCTAATTTGGTTTTAGATAACAGCATTTGAATATCAAGAGAATGCCACAAATTGTTATCTATTAATGCTTCTGCTGATGTCATTTACATATTTTCATATAGTAAAAACACATTTTTCTTACACTTTTCTTGTATATAAAAGAAAACTACATACAAAAACAAAAACAAAACAAATCAAAACAACAGAAATCCTGTAGGAAGCAAGCTCTTTCCAACGAAAGAATAACTGGTGGAATGAAAGACAGCAAGCAAAGCAACACATGCACCAAGCAGCGTGCTGCAAATACACGGCCATCGTATCTCCGCGCAGTGGAATGGTTTTCATTAGATGTAAACTGATCAAGCAGAATCATGTCATAACACAGGAGCACAGCGGCTTGATACGAACTGGCACTGAGACCCACATTCTTCGGAGAGTACGACACCGTCATGCACTAGCGGTGAAAGGCGCAGCAGTTTTCAGTGTCTGGACTGGACCAACCTGTCTGGCGCTGGAAAGGAGAAACTGTCCTCACACAGATCTCCTTCTAAACCAAGGCTGCTCCAGCTACTGCTGTTACCATTACTGCCAGAGGAAGAAAAGAACAGAGCTGAACTGGCAGACGCTCCCCACAGACGCCCTCGGTCCTCCTGACGACAGCTTCCCTCGCTGGTGACACGTCTGAGGTGGCCACGAGGGACCGGGGCAGCCACGGGGCAGAGGGAGCCCTCACCACCTGACAGCCTCGGAGACATGGGGCTTCTCTTACCCGTCCTCAACAGATCATGGAAACTATTCCACATCTGTATGTTTTACAGAGTTAGACAGAAGAATGACTTTTTAAGATGGCAAATGAATGCACCAAGTAAAAGGTTTCCCAACGAAACTCATGTCTAGGTCAAGTCTTAGGATGTAATTTGTATAAAGCCAATCCTCTTCAGCTCGGATCAGGTTTAAAAAGGGGAAAAAATCACAGTTTACCATTCTCTCAGGTCTTTAAATAATGTAAACAGTGACGGACTTGGGCTGGGGGGAATCTAGACAGGTCCCGAAACAGTCCCAAATGGACCTTTTCTGACTACTTGGAGAACAAAACATTTCCTGATGTTAAAATACTCTCGTACATCCATCACCTCTAGTTCATACATTATATATAATTCAGTAGGTGGCAAATAACATACATTTTCTTCAGAATCCTGAACAACCAATGCTCAATCAAATATTACACTTGCCTGGTGGGCCAGTCACTGATGTCACAGAGATAACTTCTTACACTATCCAGTCAAAAGAAGAAAGCGACTATATTCTACAAGTGCAGCAAAGCAATAAAAAACAAAAAGCAACTGTGTTCAGAAACAAAACTAAAGTTTTCAGATTAAAACCTAAACATGCGATTTTTAAAAATACGAATCGCTAAAATAATTAGTAAGCACATTAGTCTGCAGTGAGAAGCTGGTATATTTCCCCATGCCAGGCTAGGCAATTACAAAAATTAGTATTTACACAAACCAAAATTTTGGTTCTAAAAAAAAATAAATTAACATAAAATCATTTCATGGGCATCAGTAAATGTTGACAAAGTTACCAAAAAAGGACAAGTTTTTAAAAGTTCTAAATGGTTTCTGAGCAATGTCAAATCACTTACATATCCACGTTTACTGTAGCATTCCCAAAACATCACCAACTACAGTGATTACATAGTAAGCTAAAACTCAGCAGCATCTTTTCACATATATCAAATACAGCTCCATTATAAAACTACTAAAACAAGCAGAGTTTTGCCCACATCGTCTGTTTTCAGACAAACCAAAAATGAGGACAGACAGAACTACAGAGCACACGGAGAGCTACGAGCCCAAGAGAAAATTAATGCCCCCAAACACTGCAGTTACTTCTAGTAACAACAGGATTATCTAAACAAAATATAATTACAAAATTCCTACTGCTTCCTCCGCTGAACTAATAATAAAAATCCATCACCTAAACATTAGGTGACCACGGAGAGAAGTAACAGCTAAAGTATATCGAGACCAAACGTCCAAACTCCCTCTCCCTGACCTCACTCCTCCTCCCGCTCCGCCCCTACAATGGGTGAGATTTGAAGTCAGTGATGTATACAAATGCCACTTCTAACTTGACCATGTAGTTTTTCAACCAACCGGGGCACTTGTGCAAATGAACGATGTCACTGTCAATAACTATACCAAAATGGAAGAGACCCTGACCTGTCCTGAGCCAACTCGGAAGGCTGGTCCCCGACAGTAACTCAACACGAAACAACTCCTTTTCTTCACCCAACGGTTTTCTGTTTCCTTCTTGAACACTGTCCTGGGTCCATCATTTATTTTCTCTGATGTCTTCTCACATTTTCTATGTCAAGGACAGGCACATCTCAAACCAGTGGTAGTCAAGGATTAAACTTCTTTACTGTGGCTTCCAGCCATATGAAGAATACTATCAATTTGGACACACCTCATAAACATTATCTCAAAACTTCTGCAAGTCCAGCCTGATCGCTGACCTAAATCTACTACGTGACTTCTAAGAAATTCACCAACTGCTGAACTACTCGAGAGTCTCACACACACACAGGCTAGTTCTCCCTCTGATCAAGTAATTACACATTCCTCCCAAACACTTGTGAAAAAGTGACATTACTGGCTTGCTGGGGTTTTGTGTGTGTGTGTGTGTGTTGCCCTCTCTGGAACTTCCCGCTTAGAATGAAAGTAAAGGGTGTCCAAACCTCTGAAGTCTTTCATCTCTGACCTTGAGTTCCTACAGAGACGTCGTCAAGCTGAGACACGCAGGGCCACACAGCTGAAGTGTGTCCTCCGCGCCACCTTCATTAAAATCATCAGAGGTGCTCATCGAGCATGCGGACTCCAGGGACCCTCCAATGACCTCATGAACCTTAACCTCCAGGAGGTGAGGCCCTGGAAATGCTACGTCCAGCAAGTACACCAACTCTGATGAGCCCCACTAACTTTGTCTTTTTGCCTGAACCTTAGTACCAGAGCACGGCTGTTACTAAGACTGTGGTCGATTAAAACCACAGGAGTTTTTCTGACAAAATGTTATCCAGCCAAGTTTTCTCGATCCTGAATTCACATAATTTTCTGAACTTAAATGCATTTACTCATGTTAGGCATAATTATTTCAGCCTCAGCCCGACGTGGTCTTTTTGAACCTGCGTCTGAAACGGGATTATCTTTTCGACTTCACTCTGAGTCCTTCCCAAATAAGTGTTCCAAATCACGACTTGAACAGGGCTAAGTAGGACAGAACCAAGCACTGAGCTTGGCAGATGTCTCCCTGTCTTCATCCAAGAGGGTAACGCCCCACAGCGGTGCTCCCCTGACCCCAGTCCTCTTGCTGCTCTGGCCTCTAATCCTAGCTCACCCATGTTAACGCCAGGACTTCCTAAAACACATCATTGACCCTCAGTGAAATTCTAGAAGCCTGTGTTTCTCAAGGCCGAGAGGAGAGTTTAACTGTTAACAGTGTATTCTAGATAAAGTTATGGAAAGGGGACAAGTGACAACTGGTGGTATTACCCCTACCGTCTGCTGCTACCAGTTTTAAAAGCTGTTATTTTTTAAATCTAAGTTTTAAAAAATGTGGGTGGCTTACACCACATTTTAAGAGATTATGACAAACCAGGTACTTTAT
Source organism: Lyroderma lyra (assembly GCA_004026885.1). NCBI lineage: Eukaryota > Metazoa > Chordata > Mammalia > Chiroptera > Megadermatidae > Lyroderma > Lyroderma lyra. The sequence goes on from PVJL010005052.1 coordinate 58,837, forward strand.
AAAAATATTAATACTTACTGGTTCATTCAGGCATCGAACAGGTGAAGAGCCGTTTCTCTCCTATGCTGACTCCCCCGACCCGGACCCAGCGGTCCCCCCGCCCTGCCCTGCCCCCCACCCCTGGCAGGTCAATCCCAAGGCTCGGTCAGCAGAAGTCTCGCAGGGTTCCTTCCACATGCCCCAAAATTGAAGTGTGCCCTCTCCTGTCCCTAAACTCGGCTACGGATGGTACTTACTATATTTAGTATTTCCAACTCTCAGTTAATGTGGATAAAGATTTTATGGAAATTTATTGGTTAGTTGGAAAATGCCTTCTAGAGTTAAGAATGTAAGAAAATCGTATCAAAATTAATAAAATGTATCAAAGACTGTTATTATAAATAAAATTAACAAAGCTAAGTTAGATATGAGACAAGCATCTTCTGCTGTACACCACGGTATGTGCATACCGAGTTTATGCATTTTCAGTCATTCGAGGATAAATGCTCAGGTCACTTTGCTCCTGGGTAGCAGGATAAGTAAGGACCCCTTCCCAAACAAGATACTACTTTACCTATTATCAAGAAAATCACAGGGCCATTTTGATGCCTCTTACACATAACTGTCCTTTCTCCTATCCTCTAAAGAGAAAAAAAAGAACCCTCTTTAAAGTGAGAAGGAAAAAATGCTTCCTCAAACTCATGGAAAGTTCAGGTAAAACTTAAATGGTATAAAATCAAGTGTGTGCAACCATTTTCCAAACCAGCTACTGGCACATCCAGAAAAAAATGAGCTCGGCTAACACTATATCTAATAAATGTCAAAACCATTAGGACCATACTATGAAGAAGACGCACATTTTGAGAATGGCAGATTTTGAAATTCGGAACTTTAAATGATAAATGTGCAGCCTGTTTCTGAGGTCTGAGGACCAAAACTGCGGAACTCCAGGGGAAGTCTGCGTTACCTTTCACTCAGATGATGGAAACTGCTGCTTTCATCCTGGTGGTCATCTTCGAAACTTAAGTTAGACCAGCTGCCTGTGCTGTCCTCACCGATACTGAGGTTCATCTGCTGGCTACCGAGAGACTCAGTGGACTGAAAGTCCTCTATTTCCTTTGGACTAAAAAGGAAAAGGGAAAAGAAAAGAAAGTAAAATCAATCCCAGGGTATCAGCCTCTGAGACGAGAGGGACAAGAAGTGACATTCAGGAGAAGTGGTCCACCTAGCCCCCTTGGCTTGTATCTGCTAAGAAGAGAAGAGAACAAGGCAAAGAAATACCAAGTGATACTCCGCTGGCCAGGATACAAGTGTGGAACGAGACAGCTCTGGCTCACAGACAGAACTCCAGGGACCTGTCTACTCACCCAGCTCTAAGAAGGAAAAGCGAAAAGACCGAGCAATCAACAGCAAGGGCACGTGCCTGGCCCAGGGAGGGATGTCCCAGAGACTCTGACCGGAGCGTAGGAGCCTCTGCCTCCCACCAGGCTGGGAGTGAGGGAGGGTGGGCAAGGACAGTTACGACTGCCTGAGGCCACTTCTGTTTGAGGAGGATTGTTCCAGTTGCAGAAAGGCCAGCCTGCTTACTCACCTGTGTATTTATTAACCACTTAAGGCTAGCATCACATTAGGACTTAATATGCACTCGTGAACAAGGACAATGTGGGTCTAGGACAAAGGTTCCATTTTTTTTCTCTAAGGGACCAGACAGTGAACGTTTAATCATTTAATCATTTAGGCGCTGCCAGCTACAAGGTCTGTTTCAACCACCCCCACTTTGCCATCATGGCATACGACCAGCCACAGACAAGCTGTAAATGAATGAGCATGGCTGTGTTACGATAAAACTTTATTTGTGAGCACTGAAATTTGAGTTTCATGTGACTTTCACATATCACAAAACACTATTCCTCTCTTGACAGTTTTCAAATACTTAAAAATGTAAAAACCACCCTTAGTTCACAGACCATAGAAAATCAAGCAGTGGACCACCTCTGGCCCACGGGTTCTCTAGTTTGCCCACACCTGGTCTAGGAGAGGGGAGCTACCTGATGTTGGTGGAGGAGACCTCCCGGAGTTCACCCCTAACCTACAGCCTTTCACCTCAAGGGGATGCTATCGGCAGCTGGATTCAAGGACCTGGCTGAGCTGCACCCCCCACTTTAAGAGGGTGGAGAAAGCAGCAGTCCTCACCGCGCTCTGACAAAAGCTGCTAATCAAGCTGAGGTATCACGTGATCCACTCAGATTCCACCCGCATCAAGGCCTTTCCCCTCCCAGCGGGACCAGCAAACATGTAACACAAGTTAGTCTTGATGTTTTTCCCAGGGGGCATGAAGGATAAAGTGACAATTTTAACTAAGGTGTTAGAGTCGCCGAGCATGATTCACAGCTGCAGGACTACAGAAAGGACTGTCCCCTTAAGACTGTGGGCCTGGCAAGGGAAGGGGCTTTTATTAACAACAACAACCAAGAAGCAACCAACAACAAAAAAGGAAGCGCTGCATAAAAAGCTAAGCCTCCGAGTAGTAACCTAACATGGCAATCCTCGGTATTTGCCACATAAAATTCTCCAGCTGTTTCCCTGATTCGGCTGGACCCACTTCCCAGCTCCGTGTGCCGGGGCAAGGAGACTTCTCTAAGCCTCATCTTGTAGCTCAGTAAGTGGTTAACACCTTCTCTCAAAAGGCTGCTGGGAGATAAAGAGACGGTGAATGTCAAAGTCACATGCAGGGCTATGAACCAATACACAGGTGCAACAGAACAGTTTTTGTTAATTAAGGGTTAACAATGATCCTTCCTTGCTGAACGGGGCCTAAGACACACATGATCGAGTTTAACTCTTCACTTCATCGGAAGACCCAAAAGGAACTCGGAGCATACCTGCTAACAGAACGTCCAGCGCGCATCATCGCTGACGTCAGGATTTCTGTCGTGAGGCTCTCGGCAAAGCTAACACCATCTTGTCCAATGCCACTGTCAGCCGCCACGCTCGTCCTGCTCAGCTCTCTCTCTGCCTTCTCGATAGCTTCAGCCACTATCTTCTCAGCAAGCACTGTCTTGTCCAGGTCAACACGAACCTGAGGGACCTCAAGATGAAAAATTCTAGACTTCTGATACATGTTGCTCGATTTTGAATTAGAAGCTGGCTTACTACACACAAGGGAGTCCTGTTGGGGGAGGTGTCCAGGCGAAGTCCCACTGCAGTCATGGAGTTCTTCGTGGCCACAGTATCTGCAAGAAGCCTGACTCAAAAGAGGTGACAACTTTCCTGCGTGAGTGACCCGATCTGCGGCTTTTGTGGTCTCAGGCGCGTGGAAAACTGCAGCTCCTAAACTCAGCTCTAACGTGTCATCCACCACCTTCTTAGCGTACTCTTCTAGAGCCCGAACGACCTTCTCCCCGGAACCACGCCCACGCAAGCCGCCGGCGGCACTGCCGCAAAATCGGCGGTCTGGCGAGCAGGGCCGAGGAGGCTGCAGGGGTGCTGGCTCCCCGAGAGGCTCCACGTCTCCATAAAACCCGGACGTTTCGGACATGGAAGAGCCTGCAGAGGGTTCTGGCAGGCCAATGGGAGATACTGTCAGCTCCTTCCTGACATCTCTCGTTATGCTGTGGGCAAGAGCGGCTGAAAAACTGTGCAGCTCAGAGCACTCGTGTCTACAGGCACCCTGCGTCCCTTCACAAGTCTGGTTTTTACAAAGGTGACCTCCACTTCTTTCACTTTGCCTTTTTTTACCTGCTTCATGGGGGTGTTCTTTACTCAAGAACAGGAGGAGTTCACTGCTGGTTTTCACCTGGGAGCTGTGCACGAGGGGTGTTTTTGAGGTGCACTTCACCTTGGCTACCTTAGCTGCTGCCTGTAACCCTGCTCTGACAGATCGATACGCAAGTCTGTTGGCATACTGATCCATCAGTAACTCCCCATCACCACCTTCCTGTTTCAGTATTTGGATAATGTGACCTGCATACTCATCTGTCACACTTTCGCAGCTGGGGTACTTATATGTCAGACCTGACCCACAAGAACTTGGTGGTAATGAAAGAACGAACAGATCGGCTCCTCCTGGGTGTGCTGCAGCCTCTATGCCTGATTTCTCTTCTGACCTACAATCCTGGTCACCGTCTATATGACAACTGTTCCTCTTTTGCCCGAAAAGTAGACAACTCCTAACTTTTGCCATTTTCTCAGCTTCTGTAATGACTTCTGCTGCCATATCACCAGCAAAATTGCACAGTATTTGTAAGTTTTCATCGGAGTGATGTAAAAAAGTAGGGGATACACTTCTGGGGCTCTGCACATGGAAGCAAGGGCTTTCATCCTTGGGTTCCAGACCTATTTTATTACCTAACCGCGAAGCCGCCACTTCGGTTGCAAGAGAAACGATGTGCGCAGCTAACGCTTCTGCAAACTGAACCTTCCTCCCTGAGCACTCCGACCTCACGGCCGCTTCCGGACGCTCTTCACCTTCACCGCTCTCCACTTCCTCTGAAAGCGATCGCATGAGTTTCAACATGAACTCTTCTTTTTCAAGAGTGTGTTGTTCGTTTTCAGACAAACTACCAATGGATGAGTTGTGAGGTGTAGACGGGGGAGTAGCAGGTGCAAATTCTTTAGCTAACTCCCCCTTGAGCTTCTGGGTTAACTTCTTGAGATCCCATTCGGAGCCCGCCTGGGACGGCATGAGAGGCGTGGATGGGGGTGTATCTGGTATGACATTCCCATCTCTGATTTTCTGTTTCTCTTCCACATGCAGACCGTCTGTACACGTGAGCACTGACGATAAGAAAGTATGAGAATCAGGGAAAGGGCTTTCTTGCCCAAAAGATGGCGGCTCAGGTACTGCATTATTCAAATTACACTTTTTCACTGATTTGTCCTTATTAGCCACTACCTTCAAGTCAGGTTTCTGGCCTGCCTCCGCTGGACAACGTGGTAATGTCTCCAGAGAAAATCCGTGAGCTGCAGCCCCCCTGCATTCTGGAACACAATCCTTTACTCCTGAGCGTGAACAGTGAGTTAAGTGATCTTGAGAATCAAACAATTTGGGAAACTTTTCCAAGATCCATTGTGACTCTTCTCCAGTAGGCAAGCCTTCCTTGTATACCACACTTCTGTCTACACTTGGGATCACTGATTTGCTTTTATCTATGGAATGCTTAATAAGAGATTCAGATAATCGATCAGCAAACATGTCCTTACTGTTAGCTTCACTCTGCTGCAGTGTCGCTTGATCATAGTGGGACGGAGGGGTTTTTCTCTTTCCTGTTTTAGTTGAACAATCTGTGTGCTCATCAGCTGTTCTCGTCACTCTGAATGACGTCACCGACTCTAACGTTTCATTTACTGCCATATGCACCACTGCTGTAGAAAAGTTGCTAATAATCACAGGATCCTTTGTTAATTCTGAAGAGTTCTGCATTTCAAAATCATCCTTTGTTGGTTTAAAACCACCGTGGTTACCTGGATTGTGTTCTGAAGATAAACAGATATTTCGGAGACAAGCTACTTCCTCTGTGTTTTTTGTGGAAACACATGCTTCAGTAGAATCACTTGAATTGCTACCACCAGATGACAGATGAGACTTTGCCTGATGAACAGTAGGTGAAAAATGATATGGGAGAAGGGCACTGCCCGCCAAGGGCACTGGAATGGAAGTGACAACTCCAGAAGTACAAAACAAGGCCTGCTGCACTGTGTACTCTTTGTTATATCTGTGCACTGGTTTTGTCACTGTAGCTGCTTGATTATTAACAGCAGGGGGAAGTGTGGAGGTCTGTGTGCATGGCGTTGCATTTTCTGCACTCACACACTGTATGTTATCTGTAGAAACACTAACTGCTGCCTTGGTTGTAAAGGTCACGTCCACTTGTGACAGCTCAATGAATGCTTCCTGTATTACGGATTCCGACAAATCGTTTGCATATGACTTCACTACTTTGTCTTCATAGTCAAATGATTGACGCTGTGGAGATGCAGGTGTTGGCGGATAGGAAAACTGACACACCTCCATGATGCCTTCAAAAACCAGCTCTTCGGCAAGGTCTGCAGCAAACCCAGCCACTGTGTTGGTAAAGATCTGCTTCTTTACATACTGTAAATCTTTTAAAGCATTTGCGAAAGCTTCACTCACTAAAAAGCTAGCCAGACCGCTAATGGCACGCTCTCGCAGTGAGAACGCACGCTGCCTTCTCAGCTCACTAAACGCCATCTGCAAAACGGAGGACGTCAGTTTGACGGCTAGATGGCACAGGGCATTGGTACAAGAAGAGACTCCCTTCTGCAAGTCTTTAAATGCACCACCGAAACTTTTTTCTACCAGATCAGCTGCAAATTTCTGAATGCTATCTTTAATCATGAAGGGCTTGTTTTTGGATCTACTTTTCTGATCAAGGCTTCCACCCTTTAGAGCCATGGTTTTACTTCCTCCCTTGGTAACACCATTAAAGTCTGGTGTGGCATTGGTGCGCTGGGTATGAAGGACCGTGCCCAGGACTTCACATGACATGCTATTCACATCATCTTCATCGGTGTGATACAGAGAATCATGATTTTCAGGGATTCTATCTCCACCGATGTCTGTTTGGCAGAAACACTCAGCGGGCGTACAGCCACCAGGAGGACTAAAAGCAGAGGATCGGATGGGACTAAACAAGCCACTGTCCTCCCCAGACGCCGCCACCAGGCGAGGGGAGCCTGGGGCATCACCCAGGTCACTGTACGGGCACTCTGGTTTCCGAGGAGTCGGCTTTCTGACGTTAGCAGGGAGAGCTGGGCGCTCAAACTTGAATCTCTGAGGGTTCATGGTAGTGGTTACGGAACAAGGATTTTCATGTTTGTGCCCTTGCTTTTGTGATGGCTTCCCTACAGCAGGAGCTTCCAGAAGTGGACAAGACGTCTCGAACGTTGGTTCTAGTTCATCAAACTGATCAAAACTATCAAAGAATTCACTAACTTCTGAGTCTGAATCCTCAATATCATCTTTCGTCACAGGAATTTTAGGTAACTCGAGTTTTGCTCTTAAACTCTTCTGATACCCTTCTTCATCTAAGAAAATCACAGGGCTAGGACTTGAGCATTCCGACTCAGACGAGTAGGCAGGAGAGGAAGAAAACACCGGCTGGGCATCACCGCCTTCGCACGGAGCACGGGGGGACCTGTAGAAACTCCTCTGGGTCCAAGGCGCAGAAACTGATGTTGTGACCGAAGTTGTCACAGGCTGATCCTGACGTCCCCGAACATTCATTAGGGAAGCTGAGGGTTTAGCCAATGACTTCTGCTGCCCGGAGCCAACCAGAAACCTTAAGTCCCGGGTTTCTAAGCGGTGACCGGAAGTGGTCTGAGCCGCGCCATCAAGCTGGCCCTTCACTGCAGTGGCGTTCGCTCCTACAGGAGAAGGACGAAACGACCCAATGAGTCTTGGACAGGGTTTTTTAAAAACTCCTTTAATCAAAGGGAATAAGTAGACTTTATGCATGAAATACTTATTTGTAACCTAAGTGTCTTCTAAACTACGCTGGTTAACAGGTTCATCCCAAGTCACGCTCGAAAGCAGGTACGCCTCGGACTCCAATAGCTTCGCCTTACCCTAATCTGGTACCGTGTGGCCCACAGAACGCTTCAGCGTGCTGTCACGTGTTAGAAACACACTACTGTGGTGACTGCCAGCTAACTCAAGCCTGAACCTAGGCGTGTTCCCAACACTTACGGTAATGAGGTAAACAGTGCTTCCAAATAAGAACAGAAAGAGCAACACTAAAAACCAGACAGCAATGACCTTAAAAATCACAAGAATAGTAATTCCTCAATCAGGAAATAAAATGAATAAATTTCAGCTGAATAAGTGAGCCTTAAAACTTTTAAAACAGAACTTTAGACTTTAATCCCCAATTTCAAGAAAAAGTCTAGTGAAGAACCAACCATCGTTATATGGCTTTGAAGACTCTTCTTCCTCTAAGTGCTCAAAAGCAGTGACAAAGTCATCCTCTATGGATGACACGGACTGGTTAGTATCATCATCCTCTTCATTAGTGGTCTCAAGTGGGCACTTCTGATGCAAGGATGTGTCCAGGGTGTATCTTATACCAGTGGCATATTTACTGAGGAGACTAAAGATAAAGTCAATTCTGAGTCTTGGTAATGGAGGTGATACTCTCATGACACAAAGCATTCCAGAATGATGACCCTAGGGAAGGATGGAAGATGATAAAAGATATCTTAATTTCAAAACATATTATCTGGAAGTAAAGCCTAGAAATAATACAATCTCAGAAAAAGGAAAAAAAAAAAAAAAAGAAAGAAATGCATCGTGAAAGGCTCCCTCATTTCATAATGTTTAATTCTTTTCCTCATTCTCTGACAACATTTCTCACTCCCCAATCTTTTCCCATCTTTTTTTTATCCAGGTTAGTGAAATTCTGCCTAGCCTACCTCCTTAAATGTTACAGAACTTACTATCAATTCATTAGGCAATTATGTTTTCCTATATTATTGCATGGCCGGCCCTGTGACTTTTTCTAATTTAATCATTCACTTAGCTCCCCAACTTCATTGCAAATGGCCTGGAGGCAGAAACCAGACACGATTCTATTTCTGATCCCCACTTTCCTGTGGCTTCCAGCACAGTATCACCTTCTCTACTATCACAGGATTACAATTTACAATAAAGTATACACAGCTTTGATAAAGAATGTAAGTCATGAGATTTTTTCACTACATATTACTTTTAAAAGTGTAAAATTACAAATGATTTATTAAAGAAAAACTAGAAACTAAATAGCTAATTACCTCTTGTATTCTAGCAAATAAAAGTAAATATAAATGAATATAATTAAGTTCAAAAAATCCAGAAATCATCACTCTCAAAAAAAAAAATCAGTAAGTACTTACATACAACTTGTGGAACTTCAGTCATGTAAAATCTAAATGAAAGCTATAACCAAAATTACTCTATCCTTCAGTGATTTCAAAGCTTCCTAAGTTAAGATTTCTTACGAATCATATTTCATAGGTAGCATTAAAAAATAAAAAATAAAACTTCATCCAAGCATTTAAAAGTTTAATATTCTCTATCAAATGACATTGTAAAAATTTGCCCTGAAAAACTCATTAGTAATTATATATAAAAGTTACCTGATTTAGAGGAGCACTGTTTATATCTGTTGATTTCTTTATATCCTTCATACAAATAATTTCATTTTCATTCAGACTGCAGAAGTGCAGTGAATTCAGAAGTTCTGGAAGTTTCAAAGAAACTGCAGCTAAGTCCTAATTTAAAACAGTAACATAATAAATAACACGGGAGAGTAACATTTTTTGAAGTTTATATATTGTCAGTCCAACCCAAAAATTATATGGTCTACTAGTTAATAAATTTTGCACTTCATAATAGTTAACTAAGCACTTTATTGACCACAATCAACTTTTTAAAAACTCAAAAAATAAAATGTACTTACATATTTTAATACCTGCTATTTCTGCAGCCTTTTAAATTTATTAACATAAAGCTACAAAAAAAATTTTATGTGGTACCGCACACGTCCATGACAACTAGGCATTTAATGGTTTTTAGCTGCAAATGTCAACCCGAGTCCTCAGGCATAACCGTACCATTTTCTATACAGGATTCTCGGCTGTAGAATGTACTCATTTGGAGCTTAAGTTTTATTTGTAAAATACAAGTCTGTATTTCTGCCTTTCCTCTCCAAAGCACGGTATTAGACTTTAACTGAAAATTTAATAAAGAGGTAAAGGAAAAGAACACAGCTTTTTGTCCTTTTTAAGTAAATATTTTACCCAAAGAATCAGTGATGTCCTTGAACCCTAAGAGAGCACTTTCCTTTGTAAACACAGTTTGATCAGTAACTCATAAAGAGCAAGTACCAGAATGAGAGGGAATACCTGCAACACGGCCTCTGAGCCTTACATTCTCAGCATTTCCTCCTTGTGACTCCTGCCTAAAGTCCAGGCAGGTCCAACCTCCAGCCCAGGACGGCTCTGCAAGTGGCCCAACACAAATTCTTAAAATGTTGTGACATTTTTTTTGCAAACTTTTTTTTAGCTCATCAGCTATTGTTAGTGTAAGTGAATTTTGTGGAGGGCCCCAGACAGTTCTTCCCGTGTGGCCCAGGGAAGCCAGCAGGTTGGACACGCATGGCCTAAACTACATTCTTCAGGCAAGGGCACCATTGAGGCGCAGAGTTTTCATTTCTTATCACCGATATGCATCATTAACAAAGAACTGAAGGGTGTTATTTCTTCTTCTATTAGGAGATCTTTGCTGGCACAAAAGGAAACATGGCAACCACAAGCTTTAAGCAGCAGCATGAGGTGAAGCACAGCATGCTCCCCACACATCTACATGAGCATCTACTACTCTCTACGTCACTGTGAAGCTGACCCGAACGTCAGCCTCAGGCCCTGTGTGAACACCCACCGAAATCCAACAGGCTAAGATTTCTGCAGTGGTGCACCATCACTGTGTTCAAAGTCACCTTGTAAATTTCACTCTATCTCATTTGAAAATATGAGACTCTGACTGTTGAAGTCAGATTATGAAAACCACCCAAATTAGAAAGCACGTCTTCCGATCCACGTTACGCACAGAACGGAGGACAGGTCACTGTGCTCTGCAGCCCTTCTAACCTAAAACTGCTTTCCACGACAAAAGCACTCAGCAAAAATGCTACAAGTGAAAATGTGCAGCGCACACTCAAAAGTCAGTCTCAAAATGTCATCTGTTAACTTTACACGAGAATGACAGCAGAAGAGTTTAGGGTAACTGTGGGGCGAATGAGGCAGATTTTTCATGGTCCCAAATTTGTTCCGAATAACCTCTCCCGGGCCCTTCCAGTGTAATAAATCAGCCATACCTGTATATGAGCAGCATCCGTCTCCTCATTAAAACCTAGAAATGTGACCTGAATAAAAAAAGGAGTGAATGAGCTCCACGAATTTGAGTTTGGAAGTTTTATCTCAGCCAGGTTCCTGACACGGCTGAGGAACAGGAAAAGCACATGCAGCATTACCACGCGGACCATCACACACACACACACACATACGCCCAGTCCCGAGCTGTGCGCCGGCCCTCACACAACGTTTTACGTCAAGAATACCCCAGTTAAAGGAAACCAGTGACTGGTACCTTGGGCAGGATGATGCACTGTCTGAAAGACGACCACAAAGGTTCCTCACCGCGGATCCGGCCCCACACCTCCATTCCTCAATCTCCCGCGGGCCCACGTGGTAACAAGTCCCGTCAATGCCGCTGCACGCGAACAGCCCCGCCACCACGCCCCATCACACTGCAGCAGCCCGCCCCGCCCGCCCTGTAATTACATCACTTCCTGTCAGAAGGCCGCCGCCGCCGCCGCCGCCGCCGCCTCCGCCTCCCCCTCCCCCTCCCCCTCCTCCTCCCTGCCCCACCCCGCCAGGCCCCGGGTCCGCTGGCACCTTCAATTCTCCTTCACTTCCATTCACACACGTGGGCCCCTCGCTGGGTCTAGAACTAGCGTGTCCAACCCGCCCGCGGCCCACAGGCCACACGCGGCCCAACACACATTCATAAACTCCCTTAAAACACGACGGAAATGACGCACGGACCTTTTCTTAGCTCATCAGCTGTCCTCAGTGTGAGTGTATTGTATGTGTGGCCCAGGACAGTTCTTCCAATGACGTGGTCCGGGGACGGCCAAGGTTGGACACCCCTGGTCTAGAGCACGCCCCGTGTGTTCCTGGCAGCAGCGCCTCTCTGCCTGGATCTCTGTTCCTCCCGGAGGCCCTCCTTCCTGACTCCCTCCGAGGTCATCGCTGCCTCCTCTCTATTCCCTAAGGTATTACGGAAAGTTCTCTGCAGACGTTCAGAGAAATTAAATTTCTGCAGAAGATCTGACAACACGAGGAAATGTCACACTAGTACGTAGGAAGGGGAGGCTACAGTAAATGATAGAGTACGCGTGCACCCAATTCCGACCTTATCTCTGTAGACATCTGCATGGGAGGTGAGGGCGGAAGGCAGTGCACACACCACACGCAGAGACGGACTCCAGATGGAGGAATTATGTCACCTTTTCCTACCTTTTTCCCCTAATTTCTAAGATTAATGATAGTCCTTTTCTTTTTTGTGCTTTCAGTAGTTCTCATTTTTCTATGGAATAGGCACTGCTTTTATAATCTGAAAAAAAAGGGTTATTTTAAAATTTTATTTCCTTTATGTCTTTGACATCATCAGAAGAAATTTTTTTCCATTTGAAGTCAGAATACTAACCTGTCTACTAAGCAAGTACTGTGACTAAAACGCATGAAATACTTGTAAGAGAGCAACATGGACAACCAATTCTAGGAAGGACGGGCAAACAGCACCGTTAAAACACAGAGCAGCCCTCAATATACTTCTAATCTCTTCCTGATGATTCGGAAGCGAGTCAGCATCTGCAACGACCCCAGTTCTTTATTCGGATAACGAGGGCCACTGCCTCACAAAACTGGTTCGGTCCCTTTGCAGGTGTCCCACGACCTGTTGGCCACTCGTGGCCTGCCTCCCCCTCCTCAGGCAGGACAACTCCTCCTGCAGAGGCGTCAGGGTGAACCAGAGCGCATGGGGCAAGTGCCCAGCACAGCACGGGCGCTCAGGAACACAGAGACGCTCAGATGGGAAATCTGCTTCCTTTCTCCGAAAAGATACTCTGAGATGTACACACCCTAACATGAGACAGAAATTCCTCCCATTCTCTCAAGCTTCCTTTAACTGAATGCCAAAGAGAAAACACGCTGACTCGGGGCTTTGAAGATGCCAGCAGTCTTACCCCTCCCACATGCTCCCGGAGATGGAGGAGGAGATGGAGGGCCTCTTGGAGGTGCGGGGGTCCAGAAAGGCACTACGTACCCAGCGGGAGGGACACAGGCTGGGAAACGTAAGAGGGCGAAAGGGCACGGGGGAATGGCCACACCAGGGGAGGCTAGGGGTGGTTCGGCTTTGTGGAAACAAAGTGAGAAGGGATAGCAAAGAAGAGTCAAGGGCCACAGAAACTGCGCTGTGCTCGTCAGCCTGTAAAACTACCTCAAACGGAGTTTCTCAAGGAATGGGAAGGAAATCATTCCCCAAAATAAGAATCATCAAGAATTTTTTTTAATTAGAACACTGATTTCAAAAAAAAAAAGTATTTTTTAATTAACAATCTAATACCCTATTTTTGAGACTCAATGACCTAATACCCTATCTCTTTATGCGGTAAGATAAATGTGTTTATGAACTACTGTTATATTGTAGAATAAAATATTATTCCTTCTTATTATAATACATTCAAGAAAAGACTGGAAACACTGATGTAGCAGACAAACAGGTGAGCAAGAGGTATACTTATATTTTGTCTTTAAGTAGTGGAGTAAACATCTTAATTTCAAAATAAATTTGTCACTACCTTTTCGTTTTGAATCAAACCAGTCAATTTAAACAATCAAGAAAACTAACAATAACCCAAAAAATGAATAAAAGTACTAAGTACATATTTTATGTTTCATCGTGGGCAAGTTTTTATTAGAGCACCAATTACTATCGTAAGAATTAGCACTATAATGAGTGTCCACAAGGCCTGTGCACGGAATTAAACGTGCTCGTAATACACAACATCTGTGTTAGCAGGTATTTAAAACAATTACTCCTCGAATATATTATTGATATGAAAAGATTTTAGGCATTTTAAAAATAGAGCATGCATTTCCACAAGGCACCTGAGAACATGCCAGGCCCTACTAGGAAAGGGTGTAGGAAGTTAAGTCTGCCAAACCTCAGTCAAGCCGGCATGTTCTTCCTGCCTTACGGAGTCCTCCGCCGATACTCTGCACAGGTCCTGCTCACTGTGCAGCAGAGACTTCACAGACTGGAACACATCCTCACTGAAGCTCTGGAAATAAAAGACAGCCTTAATTTACTTAATTCTAAGACAAGGAAACAGACCCTAGAGATAGTCTACTGGCCTCTCTAATTACGTATCAGTACGTACCTTCTGATACACACGGAACTGCACTCAGCTGAGAGGAAGAAAGAAGGAAACGCTGAGTGGAGTTCCGCGTGCTCACACACACACCCAGCAGCACAGGTATTCGGCCTGCTGGAGACCACGAGGCCCCCCACGCCGGGTTCGCGAACATCTGCAGAAACCTACAGACTGCACACCTGATTTCCAGGTCCCTGGCAGACCACAGCAACAGCTTATGTAAGGAGGAGATGTGGGAGCTACAGGAGGGAAGGCTAACAACAGTGACTGCTCCCATAGCAAAAGGTGGAGATGGAAGGAAGAAATAGAGACATAACCCCAGACAAGGCTTTCCAGGGCCCTTCGGCAGCTATACGACGAGAGCGAGGGAAGGCATCCCAGATTCGGAAGGAAACGTAAAGCTACAGGTCCAACCGCCAAGCTGAAAGACTATAATACACTGCAGTTTAGAGGAAGAAGCAATTTGCTTACTACAGATTAATACCTAGCATAAGGCCATACGAAAACCACTCAAATTTGTATCTGCTCAATGAATCAATGAATCAATGAATTGTAATACTACTTTGGGGTAGAGTTAAATTTACACCTGTTACTTACATTGCTAAAAAGAAGGCAGAAAACTGCCTGCTGAGAAGAACGGGGAGGTACTATGATCTGTGGGAAAAAAGGTTCACTGTCTTCATGACTTCCTACCGCTACTGTCATACATGCATCTCGGCAATACTCCAATGTTACTAATTTCAACGAGATTAATTTAAAAGCAAGATTAATAATTTAAAAGCTTAACAGAAACATGATCAACATTCCTATTAAAACTATCACTAAAGGTAATCTTGTACGATTAGATGGTGAGCTTACTTTTCTGACAGACGCTCTAGTCTTCATGTGACGGTTTCTGCAGGTCTGCGAGGTCGCCATAACTCTACTGCTGTTCGATGTATTCAATGATGAATTAACCCAGAAAATACCTAAAGAACACATATAAGAAAACAAATAATTTATTAATGTTAGGGATTCAGGCAAGCATTCAGTCCTAAAGTAACCTCTAAAATAGTCATCCAAAAAATAAATAAAAACATAAACCTAAATTCTGAGCCATAAAAATTTTCTTAGCAATCCAACATGAATATTTGAAAAATATGTGAATGTTGGTACCTTAATAAGATAGCAAATTATTACAACAATCGTATTTTTAGGTTCAAAATTACTGTAAAGTAGTTTAGCCTTATCCATCAATCTCACTGCCCATTTTTTTTATTACAAATAAGAATATATTTGAAAGCCTCCATACGAAATACTTGAAAATCCTTTTAAAACCTATAATAGAGAATATCACAAAAGATTCCCAGGCTTCCTGCCTCCCAAAAATCAGTCTCCCTCCAGTAACCAGGAACGCCCCACACATTCTCACTTCTTAGGCAGAAAGGCTGGACAATACACAAGTAAGAGTGTGAAATCTGTACATACAAAATTATAATCAGATAAACAAATTCCTCATATAGGAATCTTAATAGCATATCTATGATTAGAGTTCAAAAAAATATCCAAATTAAACAATGCATAGTACTTAACGCACATGCACGTGCGCGCGCGCGCGCACACACACACACACACACACACCCCTTGGGAGAAACTCTAAAACCAAGTCTTAACTTTTTAATCACTGCTTTAAAATAAAATACCTTTAAGAGCTTGAATCCACTTGTGCATTAAACACTCAATAGCCACACCTGACCACAGCAATGTGTCCATTTATCAAAACCCCATCCCATTAGATGCCATGGGTGCCAGGGGGACAAGGTCAAGGCAGACTCTTGGGTTCAGAGCCATCAAGGAAAATATTATTATTATGTAACACAGGAGTGGGAATTGAATTCTAAATCACTAAATAACTTCAAAAAATGTGAATAAAGATTTAAGAAATAGTTAGTATCCATCAAACTGGCCTTATCAAGAATTACCTAGTTGAAGTTTTTAAGACATTTGGTTATTAATATAAATTTTACTAAAAAGAGATTTATATGGAAAACAAAACTTCAACCTAGTCCCCATGAGAACTGCAAAAAAACTAAATTTTAGTGCAGTTCTAATTTTGTATTCTTACGCTAGAGATAAAACTGCAGGGTGTGTGTGTACCTGTGTGTGTGCACATGCACACACACACATGCACCTACCCTTACAGAGATTGCTAGATTCTCATTTTTTAGATAAAGAATTACAATGGCATTCTACTCTGAACTAAGATAAATACTAGTGGTCCCTTTAACAGTAAAATCTGATTAATGATGGACTAGAAGCAGGACTGGGAGGAAGGCAACAGAGACCCCAACAGCACAAGATAGAGCAATCTATCAGGACTAAGAAAACTGCCATCGGTGATCCTGTTCTCTCATTAGCTTTGTTTCCTCTAGGTCAGTGGCAGGACCTCTAGATCTGTTTCTTCAATGTATATATTGCCCTTCCTACCTGGCACTTTGGAAACTACAAAATATATATGAAAGAAAAATTAAAACATCTACTTATGGAACAAAATGATCAAGACGAACAAAATTATCAAAATAAGGTGTAAATATAAAGATGGATGTGGCCAAAGCAAGAATATAATCCTTTGATTTGTCCCCCACCAGTCTGCTCCCGCTGCCAGGAGCCCCAGCGGCAAATGGACTTGCCTCACGTCACGTAAAGCGTACAACACGGAGGTCAACGCGAGGGTTCCAACACAGCTCCTGAGTGAGCCGGCACCGCTTTTCTGGAGGGCAGCTTTGTAAAGCCTGTTGCAACCCCAAGCGCGTTCCTATCCTCTGACACGAGGACTCTACTTCTGGGAATCACGGAAGGAAATGATGATCCCAGAACACCTAGGGCTCTAACTAGAGCTTCTATTGCACCAGCTGCCCTGCTAAGGATTCGCCTTAATGTCTCTGTCACTCCTAAGGCCTGGAAGAGTACCACTCCAGTCTTACAAGGAGGAAGACCGAGGCAAGGGGAAAGTAAGCAATTTGTCCAGGCCCACAGAGCAAGCAGGAGAGCTAAGACTCACATCCAAATGCTCACAGTCCTGCACCAAGGCACTCAATCCCTCGTCCATGGTGTGCAAAGGCTGGAAAAGCTGCTCATCACATTTTGTAACAGGCAGAAATAAGATGCCAGAGACAGGAGAGTGACAGAATAACCCAGCGTGCATCCCTACAATGGCAGAGCAGCCATGTACACACAAGGCTGAAGGACAGAGGAAAAGCACACGAAGTGTCTCTACTTCCTGTGACTCCGGACGGGGCAGAGCTTGGAAAACGCCGTCACCTCTGCCTCTCCTGACTAAAGTCAACATGAGCTGAGATTCATTACCAACACGCTGGAAGTTTCACCAGGAAAGAAACTGACCAATTATCTGTGAGCTGCTCACCTGAAGGTGTGACAAGTCAACAAGTGGGTCAGAAGAGTTCAAAGGTGGGGGGAGGCCCAGGTGCCCTGAGCCACCATCCTGGACGATACCTCTAGCTGGCCCAGTTCACTCTCGCTACAACATTCCTGAATCCAGACCGAGAGAGAACACGCTTTTCAAAGCAAAACCGAATCCAGTATGGAGCTATGAAGGAAAACTTGTAAAACCCACATAAGAAGGAACATACTAAAGAAAGAGGAAAAAAAAAATCCAGACAAATAAGTCACCCAAAACTCACATTATTTATTCTCAGGATAGCACCTCAGAATGTATATTAATAAAAAAGCAACTAAATTTAATTCCTCATCTACGCCTGTTTCCCTCACTGAAGAAAAACACACTTACTAAACTAAACCCCACTCCACTACGGCGTTTAACTTAAAAACGTAAGTAAAGTACTACGTCACAGAGAAAAAGACTTAACAGAGAATATCTATACAATAGTCCATAAAAGTGAATCCAGCCGGAAGCAACATGACTCATACTTCCAGTAAAGCAAAAAAATTAAAAAAAGTCAAATCACTTTTGGAAATAACACAAACAGACGCGGAAGAAACAGACCGGGGGCTTCTCCCCCACCTTACTGAATTAGAATGCAGCGTGAGACAGATGGCACAAGAGAGCAAAAGTACAGGATCGTCCCCCCAGGACACCTTTCTGTTACGGTAATAAACTCCCACTTAACGCCTTTTTGCTCTGTGCCCTGTTCTGTGTAACCACTATCAGGAATTTAGGCTGTCTCCATCAGATTTCCTCGGCAAGATAGTGGTTACACATGACAACTGGGCTTTTTTAACAATGTTATAAAATGTCATATGGGATGATAGATTAACTATCAGGTTCTAGCATGTTCACATTATCCCCATTTTGTGTAAAATCTGTATTACCACATGTGTGTATTTATTTGTGCGATATAAAAGAGAACCTATACCAGATGGGTGTAGGTAGAGCAGGGCGGGGCAAGAGGTCAACCACAGTCCACTGGTGTATCGCCAAGCAATTCTGGGGTGACTGTCTGAATAGTAAAATAAATAGCTAGTGGGCACAGTAGGCATTTGAACATCTGCTGAATAAGTGAAAAGCAATCCTTTTAAAATACAAAGTATGCCCTCTACATTTAATGACTTATTTGAGAAAAATACAATTAAGATTTTACAGCAACTTCTAATGTTACAGTATTTAGGAACATGTCTATAATAAGGGCTCCTAATATACATTTTGGAAAAATTCCAAATGGTCACATGTTAAAAATTAATATTCTGTTGAACATAACTAACATAACCAGAAGAAAGATACAAAACATTGTTTTCCAAACACTGGACGAGAGGCAACATGAGACAATGATCTGGCTACTTCCAAGTCACAACACAAGGAGAGGACAGCCACACAGGATAGCAGTCTCACGACACACAGAGACAGGGATCAGAGCATGGGAAAGCCAAGTGGGGGCTAGAATCTGTAGGGCAAGAGCACTGGAGGAAGAGCTCAAAAAGAATGAGAACCTTAGAAATGTGCAGATGTGGTGCCCTACAGTCCCTGGCTGAACACTGACCTGTAATGAACTGAGTACCTAAGGCTGGAGAAATAACCACCAAACAGCAGTGGGCCAGACAACACCCACAGCCAGACGGGGCCTAGAACAGTTTGTACTCCACCAACTAGAGCAGAAATACCTGGCAGCATAGCAGGCAGTGGATGGACTACTCAGAAAGAAACTGTTAGTTGGGGGACTGAGTCAGCAGTACATGAAAGGCTGTTCTGACTCACCCTAACAAAGCTTAAAAGTGAGTCTCAAAACAATCCAACAGATTCCAAACAACCTAACTGTGCACCCCAACTAAGTCCAACACTCTCAGGAATACAACAAAGTCAAGCAAGCAACAGCATAAAACTTATTGGCTGGCATACAATAAAAACTACCAGGTATGCAAAGTAGAAAAATACCACCCATAACTGGGAGAAAAAAATGTCAGTACAATAAGTGCACACCCAGTGACAGAGATGATGGAATGGAATGAACAGAAAGGATATTAAAGCTGTACTACAAATACGTTCCATATATTCAAGAAGAGAGGAAAACATAATCATGATAGAAAGAGAAACAGAAGATATGAGACCCCAATTAAAATTCTAGAGATAAAAATAAAAAATACTAAATAAAACACATACTGGACACAATTAACATCAGACTAGACACCACGGGGGGAAAGTTTAGTGGACCTGAAGACATACCAACAGAAACGATCCAAAATGAAGCACAGAGAGAAGAAATTTAAACACAAACAAACAAACAACAGAACAGCATCAGTGAGTCAGTCCAGAAAGTACTGGAGTCCCAAAGTGTGGGGGTGGAGGACAGCAGAGTAAGACAAAATGACCCAGAATTTCCCAGCCTGGATGAAAATCATCAACTGAACGATCCAAGGAAGATCCATAAACACTAAGAAGAAACAAACAAGCAAAAAACACACCAAGATACATCATAACTAAAACCAATGATAGAGTGGATAATCTTAAAAGCAACCAGAGGAAAAAAACTACATATTTCATACAAAGAAACAAGGACAGTAGACTTCTTGTCAGAACTATGCAAGCCATAAAACAATGGAGCAGTAGCTTTAAGTACTGAAAGGGGGAAAATGTCCACCTGTGGAAAATATCCATAACCCAAAGAAAACATCTTTCAAAAACTATTGCAAAATAAATTTATTCAAACTAAAAAAGCTGTGATAAATTCATCACCAGCCAACCACCACTAGACTACATAACTGTTAAAAGAAATTCTTCAGGCAAAGGAAAAACAAAAATATGAGAGGGAAATTTGGAAAGTAAATGAAGGAATAGAGTACCTAAAATGGTAAATATGAAGGTAATATAAAAGGTATTCTCTCCTTTTTTAAAATGCCTTTAAAAAATAAACATTCAAATAAAAATAACAACAATGTATTACAGGGTTTACAACATACATAGAAGCAAAACGTACGACAAAATAACACAGAGGCTATGGTGGATGGGAGATGGAAAAATACTCCTGTAAGGTTCCTGCAGTATGAGAGAGGGGATACTGATAAGTTAAAGTTATCTTGTAGATCCCAGAACGCATAAAGACATAAAACAAATAGTACCTAATAAGCAAACAGGGACCCAAAGGTGATGCTATCACCTTTTTGCAAATGAGGAAGGCTCACCTTCCCAGGATTGCTACATGCATGCAATGAAACAATCCATGTAAAAGCAGTACCTAAAACAGCAGGAACTCGCATGCTAGCTCCTTCCAGGGTACAGACCTGCTATTTAACTTATAAAACCGAAACACGCACAGCCAATGATTACTGCCATTTAATCCCGAGTCAAGGGCATTCCTGCATTCACAGTATGATTTTCTGGGACCTCTACAGGCTTTCTTAGTCTCCGCACTATTGACATTTTGGGTCAGGTAAGTTTCTGTTGTAGGGGGGCTATCCTGTGCACTGTCAGACTTTTAGCAGCATCCTTGGCCTCTACCCACTAGATGCCAGTAGCACCAAAAATGTCTGCAAACATCACCAACTACATAGATGAGAGGGCACAAACGGCCCCTGCTCTGGGACCACAGTGCCTATGTTAACAGTAACAATATGAAATTCACGTACTCACCGAGTGTCCTAGGAACAGGGACGGGGACACAACAGTGAACTCACATTGGAGCTCACATTCTGGGGCCACATGCTACCCACCGCTGCAATCCCCAAAGGCCTTACCCATACTATACACCACATATTTATAGAATTGAACAAGCTGCAACGTAAAGGCAAACTTCATCAAGGACATGAATTTCAGAGGGACAGTTGGTGAGAAGAGTGATGTCTTTAAATAGAAAAAAAATAGTTGGGGCCAGCTACCTAAGGACTTGCTGAAAAATTAATCCAGGGATATGTGTTCTGCCACCTGTTTTCTCAGCATTCAATGGAGCACACTCACTGGTCTTCCTACTGCATTCCAGGTTGGAGTGTACTTCTTCTTCTAAAATATGTTTAAACCTTGCCAATAATTGATATTTCAAATAACATGGGCCTAACTGACAAAGTACTAAGTGTGCATTGCTATGACTCCAGAACTCCCTGTACACCAACAATAAACACAATCACAACAAAAAACAAACCTTAAATCCTGAGGCTGTGCTTTTAACGTGAATGTTCCCTAGAAGCTGAATTAGTTTTAATCTTATACATAACCCCCACGTAACAAGCTGATTTTCAACCAAAGCATGTTCAGAATTTTAACTCAGGAACACATTTCTCTTTGTCAGTGACATCTGTGACTCCATGACTTAAAGAGCAAATGCTGAAAAGGCATTTAAGCAGCTCTCACAAACTAGTAAGGCTTTGCCTAGGCTGCCCGGAGCAGGAAGGAATGTTCTGCTCTGCAAATGGCCCAGTGCTTGGCACCTAAGAAGAAGTATCCTGTAAGCCCGTGCACAATCTATTAACTGACAAGATATAGAAAGCATTAAAAAAGCAGAGTATGAAAGATAATTTTAAGGTTTCAAGCCTGGGGAGCTAGAAGGAACGTGGAACCTTTGCCAATTATAGGGTAACTGGAAGACGGTGTTTTATGTCACTACAGTATCCAAAAGGCACCTAAATAATACACATTTTGGGGGGTGGTCAAGAGCTAGAGATGATACTCTAGGAATTGTCACCATATCCAGAGGCTGAGAGTTGATCCTAGAGATGGGGATCAAGAGAGAATCTGAGGGGACAACCATGCTAAAGGAGTCCTGGGCAGGTAAACCAAGAACCACAAATAAGTAGCAGTCTGAAAAGCAGGTGAGGCAGACATTTAGAAGAATTTAGTGTCACTGAAGTCAAGCAATGACTCTGAGTATGGAGTGGTCAGCACTAGACTTCTGAGTCCAGAGGGCGGAGACAGTCCTCATCTCTGACTGCTGGGAACACTCATCACAGTCACCACCACAGAGCACACACTCGGCAATCACACACGCACGTCTACACCGCGCCAGCGGGCACTGCTTACATACTGTCACACAGAACTCCGGTTTCTCACACCGGAAGTAACTGTCATCATCCCCATCTAACACAGAGGAAAATGAGGCACAAAACGGTTATGGAATGTGCCCTAGCTCACACGCCGACAATCTATTCTGAAAGAGAACACTGCTGAGATCAAATTCAATGTAGTACCAGGCAGAAACTCCACTGCCGGGAGTTAAATGCTCCAGAGGTCCCCTTCACTTCCTCCCTGCCCACAACCCCTTGCCCAGACCACTTGTGGTGCCCAGTCTAAAAGAGTACAGACAGTGAGATGTACCTAGTCTCCTGTCCCTCCATTCTCCCATTCCCAGCTTTCCCAGCCTCAGCCAATCGGACTAGATGCAGATACCTAACCATGGGGTTTCTCTCTGCAGAAATTCAGAACCAAGGTATGGAGGTATCTGCTGAGAGCCATACTGAGAAATCAAAGTGAGTCTGGTGTTGGCACCAGGACGTGTCCAAGTTTCATGACAAACCGAAGCTGTGGGGAAGCAGAAAGCAAGATCTTTAAAGAGAGACACAACCTGGGGGGGGGGGGGGGGGGGGGGGGGGGGGAACGGTACATTAGCAGTACAGAGTGGCAGAGATGGAAGACCATGAGTTCTGAGAGAAAACTGGGAGAGTAACTGCCCAAAGGGCGTCTGGCTCCCGGGATGCAGAGATGGGGTGCAGGCAACGGACCCCACGGGTGGTCCTCCAAAGTCCGCCCAATGCCTTTTTTAAGTCAGATAATTCTGAAAGGTTTTTAGTTCTCAAGCCGAACCCTCAAGCCATTAAAAGAGGTCAAAGAAAAAAACACTGAGTAAGCAGCTGTGCTCCACAGTAACTCTTTGAGGTTTTTTAACTCTCTTCAGGATGAGGACAGAGCCTCAGCAATATTAAGAGATACGCCAGACTCCAAAACCCAAACTCTTTTACACTGTAACCTCATTTTCACTCAAGTAACATCCTGTTTCAGACCACGACGTCACTTATCTTATTTTTTCCCACAAACCATTCTCAGATTAATCCAAAAATGTTAACTTGTCTCCTTTTCTCCTGCCCAGTCTCTAATCCAC
This sequence comes from Lyroderma lyra, assembly GCA_004026885.1. NCBI lineage: Eukaryota > Metazoa > Chordata > Mammalia > Chiroptera > Megadermatidae > Lyroderma > Lyroderma lyra. Next base: position 82,343 of record PVJL010005052.1, read on the forward strand.
ATATTTCAAATGATTTAACTTCTAAGTATGTGAAAATAAAATGAACTTTTATATATAAAGATGAGGGGCAGAATGAACCCAGAAAGTCAGTTTGCCGAAGTGGAATGGGAAGAAACTTTTTAAATCGAGACGGGTTTCTTTTGCCCCTTCTCAAAAAGGCAGTTCCTAAGATTTTCACATTTTCTCCAGGTACAGACAGAACTCCACCGCTAATTTATAACCAAAAACTTCCCTAAAAATGAGCTATAGCACATAATCTCATTGGGTTTGACTTCCTTTTCCAGACCGTAAGCTCCTAAAGTTAAAAAAAATAATATACACACTTAGAGACTCTCCATTAACCGGCACGCATGCCGGATAAATGTAGTATTACTTCTTTGGTATTTTTTCTGCTGGTTGCTTGAGTGCCGGTTGCTTCAGTTCTGGTCAACAGAGAATCTACTGCAGAGATCTATTAAATGTACTACATCCTTCTTCAAACCTCTCAAGGCAAAAGTAGACTTCTTCAGCTTCTAGACTCACCCCAGGAGTTCAGAAACCAGAGGGTATCTCACTCTGGTTCAGGGTCTTTGGCCAGTTCCGTATCATCAACAACTGGGACTATCACTAGCCTAGGAGTATACCACCCGGCCGTTACCGAAACCGCAGTTATGAGTCCACATGAGGGCTATCGGAGAGTATCCAGGCATGTTATATGAACAATCCGAGGCATTTATGGCTGGATTTTTTCTGGACAGCCCTCATACATTAATTGCTAGTTGCCAGTGTCGGCTGGGAACACATTTGTTCTGATTGCCATATGTGCTTTGATCTCTCATGAACTGTTCTGTTATTCGTAGCTACAAGAGTGAAATTCACTGTCAACCCTCATGTCAGTGCTGCCAGAAGGAACACAAAAAGTGTGAATAACCAGGGTACTACCTGAAAAACATGATGGTGTGTTTAAAAAGATGCATTAAATTGCATTGCATTACATTAAATGACACTAAGCATGCTGGGAACTGTGCTGCCACTTGCTCCAAAACGGTAAGACATTAACCCATCTTCGCATCAGGGAGCAGCCTCTATTTTCTGAGTACCCTACATTTGCTGAGTATTTTCAGACATATCAAAATCAGTATCAAGCCTCTAACTTCCCTAACAAGGTGGGAAGAAGCTAAGGAAAGCTCTACACGTTTTGCAAAGAACTGAATCACAAAGCCGAAAGAGAACGGGAATTTTTTACCTCCGGTGTACAGTAAGGCCCTGAGAGATGTCTCAGCAGTATTTCTCATCTTGCAATCTTCAGCTAAACCACCTCCAGTTTTAACAGGCTTCAGAGAGGGTAAGCAGAAGAACTGTTACCAAGTCCTATCACGGTGATGGTTTAGAATCTAAGGCCATACTCATTTTGCCAACGTTTTTTATACGTTGGTCACATCTATACACATTTTTATAAAGCAGCTAAGGTGCCTGGAATAACAGACGTAGACTCAATCCATTCAGAATATGGCTGGCCAGCGCCGAAGCCACTAACAGTCTCAGAGAAAAACTGACAGGAAATATAAACATCAACGTTCTGAGGAGGTGCTTGACGCCTTCCATTTCTGTCCTAAGATTTGGGATGCGCCTCGTTCCAAAGCTCTGGGCTTCTGACAGTGAGGGACGATGCGGGGACAAGAGTACAACGACCTCCTGCCGCAGCTGCAAACGCTCCGGTGCGCGCAGCACGGTCACAGACTAAGCACACGCACCACCACGCACCGGGGCTCTGCAGACCACCCCGGGGATGGAGAATGAACTGGTCATTCCAAAGGGCTGCAGCTCCGCCGCCACACACCGGACCCCAGGAAAGACCAGTCCCAAGCCCGAGCACACCCCCGACCCCCAGCCCGTAGCCTTGGGCTTCCTGCCTCCACCCCGCTCCTCCCGCCCTCCCTCCCACCGCCGAGCGAAGGCGCAGCTCTGGGCAGCCCCGAAAGTGTTGAGAGCCAGGACTGCGGCCAGGCGGAGGGCTGTGGCGCCCAAGCTGTGGGCCGCTCCATCCATCGCGGCCCCACGCCCGCCACCACCGGCAGCGGACGCCGCGAGCGGAACCGTACTTGGCTCACCTGCGGGCCTCCGACGCCGCCGCAGCTCACGGGCATGTCACCGACCCGCAACGGCCCGTCGCGCGAGCTGCGGAGCCAGCGGGCACCCCCGCCCGCCCCGGCCCCCAGCCCTCCCCCCTCCCCGCCCCCGCCCTGCCCTCCCCTCCCCGGCTTCCGCCGCCGCAGCGCCCGCCCGCAACACCTCCTAGTCCCCACGCCTCCCACTTACTCTCGCGAGAAGGTGCCGCGCCTCTCGCGAGAACAACTCGGCGACCTAGCGCGCGCGAAAGGGGGTGGGCTTTTAAAAAGGAAAGGAGGAAAAGGGAAAACCTTCCCACGTGCTCCCCGGCAGCTAGCGGAGCGAAGCCGCGCGTCACGTGACGTGGAGGCGGCCTCGCCATTGGCCAGGACCCGCTCAGCCGTGGGAGCTTTAAACTCGAGGCTGACCTACGAACCTGCGGCGAGCGTCTTGCGCGCTTCCTGGCCCGTTCCCTTGGAAACCGTTTAACCCTTTCCTCTGGCAATATAAGCCAAGCCTTGGCCTGCTCCGCAGGTTTGGCTTTCAGGCCCCGCCTGCTTTCCTTCGACCCCTTGGTCTTACCGCCGAGTGTCCGCTGGACTCCTTCGCCACACGCTAGGTTTGCTTTCTCCTGATTCCCGGGGCGCTTCCCAAAGCGGCAGCCCCACCAGATCTGGCGGCCCGAGGAAGGCTTATGCTTTGGGGTGGCTCCGCCCCTTCTCCAGCATCTCTGGGGAGGACCACTCACAGCGCACCAGGCCAGCGGCCCTATCCGAACCTCAACAATGAGCATCCGGGAATCTCCGGGCCCTAATCCTGACCCTTACATCTTAACGCGGTATCGGAACCGGGAAGTTAAAAACACTGGTCACGGAGAAAGCAAGCCCTAGATGCAAAGCTGTGATTATTTCCTCCAATCCAACTGCAGCCTCCTCAAGGACATATATTCCTCAAAGGTGGAAATCCTTGATAGATCAGAAAGACGTTTTTAAGTGTATCCTAATTCTGCGTTCTGCCCTGTTTGGGGGAGAGGGGCAGGGACGAAAGGGTGCATTCATATGTTCATGTCCTCAACAAATGTTGTTGAACTCCTACATATGTTCGGCATACTCCAGGCTGGCAGCCATGAAGACAACTGAGTCTAGGTTCTAGGGAGTTTATGGGAGAGGGAGAAGAAAGGAAAAACAAAATAAAATTTTATATACATATGTATATCTGCCAGTGTTAATTAGGCTCCATACAAAGAAACACCATAAGTGATGTGATGGTGGTTGTGATTGGGTGGCTACTTGCGGAGGAGACTTGTAAGTAGTAATTTGGGTGACAGGCACACAAATATCAGAGGCAAGGGCACCCCAGGCAAAGTAAAGCACTAATCCAAAGACCCTAAATTGGGTTTGAGGAGGAAAATATGAGAAAGGAAGAGGAAATAAGCTTGGTGAAGTAAACAAACATGAGTTTTGTAAGCCCAGAAAGGATTTGGGCCTTTATTCTAAGCACAGTGCAAAGCAATGGGGAGTTTTAAATAAGGGAGAGACACCTGTGATTTATTTAAAAACTAAATAAATAACAGATTATCCCTACAGAGAATGGATCTTGTGAAGGCCACAGAGGAAGCAAAGACTTAATTAAGAGATTTGTAGTACATGTGAGAGACAGTCCTGAAAGACTTCCTTTCCAATGACCTTGACCTTCCTCTTCTAAAAATCCATTAGAGCCCTGGTGCTGTTTGCTGCCTCTTGTTAGAAACATCTGGACACACCTTCAGTTACTGCTATTTAATTACAATATGAGATATAAATGGGATTTTTGTTGTTGTTACTTGGGAAAATGAATGGCCCAAAATGAAAATCACCTTCAATTTTTTTCGCCAGCTTTTACACCAACCACACAGAAAACCACTTCTGCCTTTTCTTAGAGTCAGTTCTGAGAAAAAGTGACATAAAATGATGCTCAATGAAGATATTTATTCCTAAGTATACTATTTGAAAAAGAAAAATAGAGGTTCGAGGCTGGGAAATGAAGTTGTTGTACTGAAAGAAGCAGAAATCAGGAGACTTGAGTTCCAACTGGAAGACCTCTCAGTAACAGGCAAGGCAGCCCAATCAAGGCACCCTGGCACGCTTGCGTCTCAGCTTCTTCGTATATAAAACAAGGCCGTGTAGGCAGCCTGCATGCCGAGTGGTGAAGCCTGAGTTATGTTTCAGCATGCACACTCCCAGAAGATGGAGGCTGGAACAGCAAATGAAATGAAGTTTTGTAAAAACCTAATAGAGTCAACGGCACAAGTCAAATGAAACCAAACACACATGCACACACACGCACACATGCACACATACGCACACCAGCTGAGGAGCTACGAAACTTATGGATGCAGATGCCAGGAATGCTTCCCTAAGGAAGCTTGGCCTTCTCGGAGTGTGAAAACGGAAGCATTGCCACCTGCTCAGCCTCATATCCCCTTTCTCTGTGGCTATTTTGAACCCACGTCGTTATTTAATAAATAATGACCCACATGTTCCTGATCAGGATTTTAAAAAGTAGGAAAGAAATGTTTAAAAGATCTGAGGCAATATCTTGAAGGTTAAGCTAACACCTTCATTTTAATAAAAATAAGATTTCAAGAAAACTTAGTTACTTTTTAAAGGGGAAAATGCTAAAAAAGAGAGTTAACAAATTAAGGCCATTCCTTTCAAATACTGGGAGAACTGAGCACTGTTTCAGAGCCTTTGGCAGTTACAGTGATGACCTGGAACAGCTGTTTGGTGCTGCTAATGGAGCTGGACCATGGCCTGGACTCCATTCTGACTTGAATTAATAGAGCCATAAATCCTCCCAACACACCCTAGCAAGACAGTCATTGTGGTCCTCTTTTTTTGGAGTATGACAAATATAAAGTGAGAAGAAATTTAGGATTGAAGATCCATTCCTACAGATTTCCCTAATTCCTGATTCTTTCTTAAGCTATTTTCTTTTTTGACAGCTTCATGGAGATATAATCACATCCCATACAATGCATCCACTTAAAGGATACCATTCGGCATTTTTCAGTGCACTCCCCAAGTTGTACAAACATCACCAAAATCTAATTTTGCTCCCATTTCCTCAAGGACTGTTGTCCGAACTCCCCAGACTAAGTAAGCTCCTCCTTGTCTGGGACTCTCCCCACAAAAAGGAACCCCATACCAATTCCACATTGCATCCCCAACCCTAGGCAACCACTAATCTATTTTATGTCTCTATTCTGGACATTTCATATAAATGGAATTACATAATGTGGTGGTGTCTGTGTCTCATGCACTTAGCATGATGTTTTCAAGGGGCATCCGTGTTGTCACACGTATCAGTACTTCCTGTCCTTTTATTCCTGAATAATTCCATTATATGACTGCATCTCATTGTATATCTCAGTTTTCAGCTAAAAGACATTCGGGTTGTTTCCACATTTTGGCTATTATGAATGATGTTGCTTTGAACATTTGTATACAGTTTTGTGTGGATGTTGCTTATCCTTTTCTAATACTTTTAAAATAAAATTTCTCCAGTTTCAAATTCCATATTTCTTTGCCCAGTTGCCTTGCTCCCAGCTCTGTCCTCTCCGCCTGCTGTGTAACTTATGTGCTCTCTGTCCCCAGAGGGTTGGCATTTCGACTCAGGGAATTCACGTCTGGCCACGTCACTCTGCTGCTCAGAACCTTCTTCTGTGGCTTCTCTGGGTTCCAGCCACGACGTGCCTAACCTCCTCTGCCCCCCTAGTGTGCTCCCTTTCAGACAGTTCTCCTTTCAGTTCCTCAAGATAGAGCCAGCCCCTCCCTGCTTCGGTGCCTGCCCGCCGGCTGTCGCTTCAGCGTGGAACGTTCTTTCTCCAGCCATCCCCCTTCACCTCTGACCACCCGTGAGTCCCTCAGCCGTCACTGCTCCTCCCTTTCCTCAAGGGCTCTTGTCTGAACGCCCCAGACCAAGTAAGCTCCTCCTTGTCCAGGACTTCCCGCATTTTCTTCAACTTTTTGCATTTACCAACTTACGAGTGATTATGTACCTAGTTAAGGTCCGTCTCTTTCTTCTGCTGGACTAGGCTCCATTGGCAGGGACCACATCTGTTTTTACTTCCACGTGCCTGACACTCGTGGGTCATTAGTTATTCAAAAACTGTCCATAGGAAGGAAGGGAGGAAGGAGAGAAGGAAGGAGAGAAGGAATTCATTCTCACAGCTTACCCTGTGTTCTATTTTTCCCTCTCTTGCTCTCATTGAAATAAATTTCTAAGCCCAAGGTGGAGCTGCTCCTGCCCAGAGTGGCCAATCAACAAAGCAAAGCTTAGATAATCTTCGTGTCCCTGTAAATGCTCCGTGCGACCATAAACACAGTGTATCCAGTCGCCAAGCCCCAAGCCCCGTACCAACTCTGGGCTCTGTACTTACTTCCCTATTCCTTTTCACCCCCAAAAACGATTCCCCTTGTGGCCCTGGCCAATCAGGTACTTTCCTGTTTCTCTTCTTCATTCTTTATCCTATAAAAGCCTCCTGCCTTCTGGCCCATTTCGCGATTGTCCAAAAGGAGGCTGTTGGCTTCATGAAGGGTTAAGCCAAGTTTATTTGTAATCCCTAAGTTGTGTGCGGCTCGTCTTTTTTCTAACACAAGGAATCTTCAGTAAAGTCTTGATACATGTTGTAAGCCCAGCCTGTGCTGTGGTAAGGGGAAGTCACAGAAGTTGAAATGGTATAGCAGGGGGCATGGGGGTGCCCTACGCCCTACAGAGCTGGGTGTGCAGTTGGGAAGGCCAGGGTGGACCAGGGCGCCCCGTCAGTCGTGTGACAAGTCAGAACACACAGGCTGTACCCAAGATCGCATCTGGGAAAGCCTCCCATGTCCCCAAGGGACATTTCAGTGGGCTAATTCCTAGCACTCAAGTTGGTCGTGTCGCCTCATGAATGAAATGTGACTTGCATTTGTTCCCACAGTCTAGTGGAGCCCAGACATTTGGGTCATAGGAGGATGAAAGAATTGGGCTGATCCAGAACACGATCGCGCGGAGCACTGAATGTCTTGGTTCTGGTCCAGTCTGGATCCACCTTTCGGTGGAACTAAGCACTCTGCACAAAGCCAGCTCTCGGCCCAACGCTCCCAATGACCTCGGACGACCAAGGCCAGGTCGGCTCCCCGCCCGCTCCGCCCGCCAGCGGCGGACTCCAGGTCGCTTCCGGTCTGAAAACCCGAGTCTCCCCTGGGCCCTTGTGCTGAATTCCTGTTTCCTGCCTGAGTGGTGGCCCCAGCTGGCAGGCCACTGTGAAAGATGTCCAGTCCTTCTTTGCCACATGGCTCAGTTTGGGGCATTTTGTCTTTTTTTTTTTTTAATGATAATGATTTCATTCACATTCAGTTTGTGGAACTTTGAAAAACACAGGGAACAATCTTGGAGCTGCCCACGTTTGGGGGCCGGTGGTTTTCCAGGCATTATTGACTGTAATCATACTTAACGAACCAATGTGAAATATTCTGAAGGTGGAAAAATGAGCACATTGTCATTTCACCAGCCTTTTGAGCATGTGAAGAGGCTTCTTAAATTTAAAAGATGAAATAGCTCCTTCATGTCTTTGTTTTAAAGGTATGTGTGGTATACCCCAGTCTGTTATATAGTTTATAACTTATTTACTTACTTAACTATTATGTAGTGAGTCTCTTGAAGGACAGAAACACATCTTAACTATTCTTGTAATGTGATACCTAGTGATGTTTTTATCTATGGCAGGGTGTTCATTAGTACAGATGATAGTTCAGAAGTATCACTCCAAATTAAAGGGCTCTTGAATTAGCAAAATAAATTTGAGTGCTATTATACATCACGCTCACATGTAATGAGTCTCCTGATTTAAATTATCATAGTTCATTGCTGACCGAATTTCTAATATGTAAAATACAAATGTACAGTGTTCTAAGAAAATGTAATATATAAATGTCTGAAATTCAAAAAGAAATAATCATGCCTAAATGTAATTACTGCATAAGCAAGTTTTTAAAATATCATTGCCCTCTTGATTTTAAATGGTTGCTACAGAGTTCATTAGAATTTAAAAAAGAAGCACAGGTTTTATAAAAAAGCTTATGTCACAGACATTTCTAACTCAGAGGAGCACAAATGGAATTGAACATTTCAAAAGCATTTAGTATAAGCAAATGGAAAAACACTTTATCTTACAAAAGACGTTTATACACAACTTCTCATAAATATCTTTTGCCAAAGATGAAATAGACTTCCTCTCCATGTGAGCCAACAGCGTACATGCTTACTGCTTAAAAAGGATATTAGATAGCTTCCCTTGGATTAGGTATCTAAAGGGCAAGCAAAGTCCTCTGAATATTGTCATAACCTAATGGCAAGATAAAACAGGTCCCAGAACACCTCGTTCCTGGGTCTGTCACTCTTCGGTAAAAGAGTCCTTATTCATTAGTTAACTCACATGAAATTCAACAGAAATATCCTTATGTGATTAGACCTGTGAAAGTAGGTAATACTCATGCATGCAAAGCGTGACTACTGCATGCCTACTTCTGGCCCAAGAAGCACTAAGCACTGTGGTGGAAAATCTAGGCTGAATATGGTGATGGAAAGAGAAGTCACATTAGGTGGTGAACTTATTATACATCAAGTTGACAATGCACTGTAGAACTGTATGCCTGAAACCTATGTCATCCTTGCTAACAGATGTCACCACAATAAGTCTAACAATAAAAATAAATAAATAAGTAAATAAAAAAGAAAATCTAGGCTGAAAAGTAGCAGAACTCTTAGGCTGGCTCAGACACTTCGTGGGCTTCAGGCAATCCCTGTTCTATGTGGGGTTTGAAGTCATTAAACTATGCTGGCAATGTCGAGTCCAGCCCCATACTAGTTTTGATCCCTGTTTGTTGGAGATTCCCCGGGGTCGTCCCTGAATAGATTTGTACCCCTTAACCAGAAAGGAAGTTGTGGAACCAGCCAACCTTCCGCAGGAGCAACTAGGATTCCTCAGAGCCAATCCTTATCAATGCCAAAGTAACCCCCTTCTCTGGTTGGCTGGCTCACTGGCCTGCACCCCTTCTCGTCAGCACAGTCTCCCTCCTCCAAAGGATGTTGGCTACCCAAACGTAGCCGATGCCACCGTAGGCCCCATGAATGCGAGTATTAATATGGCGCTCAGAAGAAAAGGTGTGTGGGGGCCCTGCTCTAAGCTGGTCCACACCTGCATTAACCACGTGAGACGTGACAAGATGTGAGGGAACTAGGAAAGGTGTCACTTCTACAGTGTAGCCTGTTAGTATTTCACCTGCAGAAGGGAAATCTCACGAGAACACAGGAATAAATTGCAGTTGAAAGTCTTAGACTGCCGTTATTCCAGAAGGAAAAGAGGCCTTGGCTTAGGGTTCAAATATAAGGGCAGAAATCATTACCATTGTCCCCACATGAAACAGGCTGTCTTTATAGACAGTGGGTGTCAACTTCCCTGACATCTGAGCAATTTATTTTTAAAATATCCTTTTTAGAGCCCAAATTTATAAGGTCCTCATCTCTTACTTTGTCATATTCTGCTCTTACCTACAAATTGATTTAAAACTTCTTCCTTTCTAAACTGTGTCTTTATCTCACATTTGATTAGACAGGTTGCTATTCTTATCAGTTGCTGTAATAAGAGTCTTACAAAGATCTTGTTATCTTGAAACGTCATGCCTGAGGGCAGGGTATAATTAGGGTAACAAGATTCCTACAGAGGTCCTGTTAACAGTTTAATGGCCTATAACGTTCCTCCTCTGTATCAGATGGTCAGTAGCTGTTCTGAACTTGCCATATAAACTCCTGATGAAAATAAGGTGTTCGGTAAAATAAAGTCTGTGTGTGGCTTCAGGAAATGACCCTCTTGTGGGACGGGGAAGTCAATGTTCCAGAGGCTGCTTGGGCCTTAGTGTCAAACCCCGTGCCCTTCAAACTAGGATATCGGTCGGCACTTTCCAGAACATGAAACAAAATCATCATGAACGTGTCTTGCTGACTTCACTCTTAATGGGATTCTAAGAATTCTCAACTAAGTTCCAGGAGACACTAAAGTCCCCCAAGTCTGCGTCCTATGCAATGCCTGATCATTATTACACCTGCGCCCCAACATCTCCCGCGGTGCATGCAGTTCTACGTATTCCCACCTAGAAGGTCGCTCCTTTCCGCTGCAGTGTCCCCTCACCAAAACGTGACCAGACACGATTTTACAAACAGCTCTTTCTGCACAAAGAACACTCGACTCTCAGAGACCGCACAGCGCCTGCGGACCAGGCCTTCCCGCCAGGACCGGCAAATGCTCCCTCTCGCTGGCTGCAAGATCCGAATCACCATTCCACTGGGGACAGGGTTTAGTGACACCAGAAGGTTCCATGCTCTGATCCTGCCTGTATAGGACCTCTGGTCCCTTGTTCCGAAAGGGCGGCACTACGTGAAGCCACCAAGCAAATCCCCCGTCATTGGCCATTAGCCTCAGAGACAAGTCTCTCTGAAACGACGAGCAGGTCACAGAGGATCGTCGTGAACCCTGCGCGCTGTGCACCTGCTCACTTTGGCCAACTTCAGGTTCTACTTTCTCCTTTGACTCATGACTTTAGATCCCTGCAGGTCGGGAGGGAAAAGTAACGGAATGTGATGATGTACAAGATACATGCAAGGACGAGCACCTGCTGGGAGAAGCCGGGCCTCTCAGTGCCCTGGCCAGGCGTTCGGTCTCCCGGGGCCACCTTCATCACGGATTTCCTCCCTAAGCTCCCTCTCTGCCTGTCGGTAACCTAACACCAACCTCAGGGCTGAGCCAGTAACACGTGGCCCGCCTCCCTGAGTCAGGAGCACCCGGGGATTCACACTGCTCATCGCTTGCCTCCGCAAAAGCATCGACAAGCCTGCTCTGGCCTCAGGACCCCCTGTATTTATACTCAGGGTGACCTGACATCCTGTTTTCACCTGGTATGATGGCATACAATCCTGGTACAATCATCGTTCTGCCTGTTGTGACGGCCTCTTTCCTTTCTCAAAAATACCCGTTTGAAATATAAATTATAATGACATCTTATTTATACCCCTCTCTAGACGGAACCCCTTTTTTACCTATCAGGTCCAAATGGACCGGTCCCAGGATGCCCTGCCCCCAGACCACTAGCCAGACAGAAGTAACCGGCCCCAAGGCTGTATCTTCAACGTCATTCTTCCACTGAGATAGTCGGTCCCGTCTGCCCCCCATGTCACTTGTTCATTTAAGTGTCACGCATCCTCAGTCCAGCATTCCAAATGTGCGTAAACGCTGTTTTCTAACAAGGGCACTTTCTGGACTTAAATCCCTTTGTTGGCATTTGTAGGTGTAAAATATGTTGAAGAATTTCTAAGCCACAAAGGGTAACCGAGAGGCTTTCTCAAGAAAGCCATCGTGACCTTCAAATGATGTGTCAGCAGCGGCACTCGGGGACAACCCCATGGGCATGTCACTTGTCTCAGGAGCATCTTGGTAGCTTCTTGCCCTACAACTGTCCCCAAAGCTGCATGGCACCCTTCTCTCCCTCCCCTGCATGGCTGCCATACAACTACAGCTCCTGAATGCTCTCAGACTCATCAGCCTCCACCCTGCCCCACCCCTACCCTTCATACTAATAACGTAGGTTTAGGAATACGTAGTTCACGTCATCCCAGCTGCTTGGATCTGCTGGGGAAAGCCTTGTACTTTTAACAAATGGAATCCAAGTAGAAGGCCAGGGCTCAGAGCCTGCCACCTCGTCTCTGCCGGTCATTTGTGGTCACTGGCCATTACCCTACAGGGCGGACAAGGAGACGAGGCATTCGGGATGCTGGCATTCCTACTGTCACCAGGTCCCTAGAAAACTGTGCAGTTTACTTGAAGGAGGTGGCATGACTTCTTATTCCGACGGATCTGACTTTCCCTGAGAATTCCTGAAAAGACATTTGACAGGAAGCCTTCTGGGATGAATTCCCCTGGCCTGACTCTGGCTAGCTCCTGCTTCACCCACACTGGTCTTTGCTTCTCTACAACGAGTGTGCCCCCAGAGGGCAGGCAGGGACTGTGTCTGGCTGGTCATTGATTCCCGAGGGTCATGGAATTGGGCAGAAGGCATCAATGGGGCAGCAAACACGTCTCTGCTCCCTATAACGTTTAACTCTGTTTTCATACGCTTGCCCCAAACATTGACCTGAGGAATAGGGACAAAATAGCAGTGGAGGTCTGGGCTCAAGGTCAGGAGCCTGAGGATGACAGGGTTCAGGTTGGGTGTGGTCCAGTTGCTAAAGCAGCTAAATCAGCCCTGAGCTGTAGTCTCTGAAAGGGCAATAAACAGAAGTGTATTGGAGAGAAGCAAGAAGCCACCTTAGTGCAGAGCAAGAGAGAGAAAGCCTCAGCTAACACAAGGGCCACGCTGACGAAACGCAGAGCTTTCAGGAGACCTACGGCTAAAGGGCTGCAAACAGAGTTGCATTTGACAAGGCGAGCAGCTGAGGGGCATGCTTTGTGGGTGCACACGTAAAGGACTCAGAGGCCCCAGTAGGGCAGAGGGTTAGACTTCTGAGAGGTCCGTCAGCTCTAGGTCTGAGGAGCGAGGCAAGGTAAAGAGAGACAGCTGTGTCCTAATAAATGGCTTTCTATTTTGAGGGCTTGGATACCAAGAGCGTTGAATCTGATCAGTCTGACAGAGGTTAGGAAGGAAGTCTGAAAGCTTAGCAAGTGCTGAGAGCTGTAAATTTTCATCCCTCTTAGCTGGGGCTATCGATGACACTCGTTCACTAGGTTGGGACAGGTTTTAGGTGACAGAGCTTGGTGGAAATCCAGCCTGGAGTTCAGAGTTCCGTGACCCAAAGATCATTCATGAATGCAGCAGGTGCCAAAGGATCTAACACCAAGCGTGAGAGGCGAGCCACAAAGCAGACCAAACCCCACACCAGGGAATCTGGGCTCAAAGGGTCTCAGAAATCAGGCCTGACAAGCGCAGGCACGAGAACTCTGCCGGCAAATGAGACGGCCTCTCTCGGTCTGGGTGAGCGTTCCCCCAAAACCCCATGCGCAAATCCGTACCGTGCTGGAGTCACAGTCACTCAAAACTGGGAACATCCCAATGTCCCTCCATGAATGAACAGATAAACAAAACAATATCCACACCGTGGAATACTACTCAGCAATAAACGGGAAAACTAGTATAAACAATAAGATGGATAATCTCAAACATGCTAATGGAATGAAGCCAGAGTCAAAAAGCTCCGTACTTACACTTCCATGTAAATGACACATAGGACAAGGCAAAAATGCAGGGATAGAAAATACATCCATGATGCTCGGGAGCTGAGGAGGTGTGGGGGGGGTTGGTTACGAAGAGGCCCCTCCAGAACTTTTTGTCAGATGACGTAAATATTCTGTATTTTAATTGTAGTGGTGACTGCAATTGTGTGCATTTGTCAAAAGTCATAGAACTGTACTAAAAAGGATGAGTTTTCCTGTCTGTAAATTATATTAATAAATCTGATTTCAAAAACAGGTGATTTGTAGGAGAGATGCATATGTCATGTACACAATATGTACATATATATCATATATAGATATGTATATGAGGGCTGTCCAGAAAAAATCCAGCCATAAATGCCTCTACTTTTCATATTACATGGCTGGACACTTTACAGACAGCCCTCGTATATCATGGGTACTGATTCATGAGAGCTTGTATGTTTAAAAATATTTTTTCTAGTCTGTGGTCTGTCCTTTATATGTTGTTTATTATTGAACCTTAAATGTTTTATTTAGTCAAACTTGTGAACCTTTTCTTAAAATGGGCTTTTTGTACCTTAAAGTAATTCTTACCTACTTCAATGACATGAAAACATTCTCTTGTATTTTCTCCTTAGAAGTCTAATTCTTGCTTCTCACATTTATATCTTTTATTTATTAGGAATTTATTTGGAATATGGTATGAGGGAGGGATCGAATATATTTTCATTTTTCCTCATAAATAGCTAATTATTCCTGCGCCATTTTACCGAAGAACTTTATCTCCCCTCTTCATTTTTAAGCATTAACTTCCTTTCTTGAAGTCTAAGGAACATCCTGACATTGCCCTGTTTTTTCTACCTTCATACTTTGTCCTCTAAAATAACATGGCATTCAATAAGCCAAAGACTTGTCTGCGGGACTCGCTCCGGAGTCTAGGCACCCCCAGGGTGTCTCTCCAGCTGCTGCCAGGCGAGCCTGATGGTCACTGGGGTGAGAGACCCATCCTATCTCAGCTGAGCTCCCTCAAGTGACTGAACTTGCCCCTTGGACTCCTAAGACAAGCAGATGACCATCTTAAACCCCTACATGGCCCCGAAAAGAAGTAAGGCAGGAAAAACCTTGGGGGATGCAGATAAAGTAGTGTATAGAGAAAAAGTGATAACTTTACATGTCTTTATTAATGAAGAGAACATACCAAGCATGCAATCCAAGGAGTTAGGAAAATACAAGAGAACAAACCCAAAGACAATAGGAAATAACAAAGCTTTTACAGGCAATTCTCCCATACATCTAAAGAACAGAACTCTTATTCTTACCCAAATTCTTTCACATAATAAAGTACAGGAAGTGCCCCCTCAACTCCTCATCGGAGTTCCTATAACCTTAACTCCCCAACAAGACAAGGGCAGTGAAATGTCACTTATGGACACAGATGGAAGAGTCTTAAACACAATATGGCAAGTGAGATACTCTCTTCGCTCATCCGACAGACATGTTGGAAGCCCAGCTATGAGCCTAGCTTTGTGCAGTGTGATGGGGACAAGATGCATAATAGATGCTCTCTGTCCTGAAGAAACAGCTAATTCAGTGGGGATAATTATGATCCAGTATAATTGCCGTAGTCAAGGTATGTACATAACGGCGACGAAGGGCAATGGGACAGAGACCAAAATGTCTAAACTCGCCCTGGTGAGTTTTAGAAGTTTCCACCGGGAAATCATTTGAGCTGAAACTCTGTGGATAAGCAGAGGCTTGACAGGTGAAGTAGAGGTGGTGCTGGTACATGGAGGTAGGGAGGAAATTTAGGGGCGCATGGGGGGATGAGGGGGGCTGTGGGGGCAGGGGAGTAGGAAACAGACAGCAGTTCAAAGCAAGGCTTGGAAGTTCTTTTAGGTAGACTTAAAATACAGGGGAAAGAAATGACTCCAGCGAAGACCTAAGAGGCTGTAATTAAACTGAGCAGGCCTGCAGGACAAACACGGGTAGGTGTAAGACGAAGTCCTATCTAAGCTCTCAGAGCTTTACCGTGAATTAATTCACTCACCTTCATTTTTAACTTTCAATTTTCTTCCTGTGCCTATTGTTGACTCATTTTAATTGTTTCAATATACTGAAGTCCATACCTTAAGTCTGTACCAAGATAACATCTATCTTCATAAAAACAAAGACCAAATTTTACCTTTAAATTTAAAAATTACTTCAGAGCAAAAAAATAATAAAAAATTAACATACTGCCAGCATGCAATAATCACTTCCGAGCTGCATAGTTCACCGAATCATAATTAAGCTAACTAATTAGAGTGTTACATATTTGCATTTGTCGTTGGTTGAAAATTTCTCATCGTGGCATAATGAACTTTTAGACGTATTTGGGCCGAACAACATTTTATAGTAGGCTTGAGATGTTTAATATTCTCATTGTCAGCTGAATGGGCCATTGGCGTCTGTCCTTTAATTGTTTATTACTTTTGCTGAATTTCTGCAGGGATGTGTGTATGGAACAAATTATAAGAGGTCCGTTTTATGTTCTATTTCAGATTTCTTGTTATTAATTTCCAATGTACTTGCACTGTGGTGAGGGTCCCTAGGGGGCATGACCTGTGTGCTTTAAACTTGTTGACAACTGTTGAGAGCCCAGCACTTACCCTTATGAGCATTAGTTTATCTTCTGCAAGACAAGCGGGGCGTGACTGGAGAGGCTGGATGAGGTCAGGGATTCCCAACCCTGCTTGTAGTGAGTCACCCAGAGGATGAGCACAGGGGTAGCCTTGGGCCTTTCCTCAGAGATTCTAGTTCCGTAGGTCTAGGGTAGGTGCTGCACGTTTTTAAAACTCGCTTTCCGTGTTTAATTCTTGGGCTCTCAGCTAAGCACGGCAACCCTGAACGAGTGCTGCATGTTTAAAACTATAGAACCGTGGGCTGTGACCCAGTAGCGCAGGGGTTGCGCTGTCATCTGCGTTAGGAAGTGACGTTTTATTGGGACACAGTCCTGCTCATAACTTACGTGTTGTCTGTGGCTGCCTTCCCACTGCAGGGCCAGAGTCCTGAGGAGATAGGACCGCGGTGACACAGCTCGCAAAGCCAAAAATTGTTACCTCTGGCCTTTTAGAGAGGAAGTGTGCAGACTCTTTCCTTACTGGGTGATAAAATCATTTTAATAGGTTGCAATCAGTATTTTATTATATGTATTTTTTAATTTTTTTTTCAATTGCAGTTGACATTCTATATGACATTAGTTTTAGGTGCGCAGCATAGTGGTTAGACATTTATATAACCTGCCAAGTGATTGCCCCCTAAGTCTAGTACCCACCTGGCTCCATAAAGTTATTACAATATCACTGCCTGTATCCCCCACGCTGTACTTTACATCCCTGTGACAATGTTGTAACTGCCCATTTGTACTTCTTAATCCCTTCACCCTTTTCACTCACCCCAACCCCCCCATATGGTGACCATCAATTTGTTTATATCTGTTTGTTTCTATTTTTATAGATTACACATGTAAATGAAGTCATTTGCATTTGTCTATCTCTGCCTTATTTCACTTAGCATAATACCATCTGGGTCCATCCATGTAGTCGCAAAGGGTAAGATGCCGTTCTTTTTCATGGCCCAGTAACATTCTGTTGTCCATACGTACCACCCCCTCTGCGTCCTTTCCTCTTTTGATTGGGACATTCAATGCCCTTACATTTAAAAGAACTGATAGGTATGCAGTTATTGCCATTTTATTGTTTTCTGATTGTTTTTGTAGTTCTTCTGTTCCTTTCTTATTGTCTTGCTCTCTTCCTTTGTATGTTGATGACTTTCTGTACTAGTGTTTGGATTCTTGTTTATTTCTTGTATGCCTCTTGTAGATTTTTGATTTGTAGTTACCGTGTACTTCACATACACCAACCTATGTTTACAGCAGTCTACTTTAAGTTGATGGTTGCATAAACTCAAACATTTTCTAAAATCACTACCACATTCCCAGCCAGGAAGCTACCCACATACCAAAAAGAAAAAAAAAAAAAGATAAAATCACTACCATTTTTACTCACCCCCTTAACATGTTTTTTACTTCTTGTGTGTGTGTGTGTGTCCCTTACTTTAATGTTGTAATTACACGTGATAATCCTATTTTGTCTTGTAACCTTTGTACTAGCTTAGTGTTGATTAATCCACTTTTATTATGTGGTTGCCTTTCACAGTGGGAATTTTTTTCTTTGAGATATTTTATTTGTAGTTTTGATTTCTATATCTATCTTCTTCTTCTCAGAGAAGTCCCTCTAATATTTCTTTTTGTTGTTAGTGTTGTTGGTTCCCTGGCTGGGGATCGAACCCAGGCCGCAGCGTTGAGAGCGCCGAAGGCTAGCCGCTACGCCACCAGGGAACCCTCTCACATTTCTTATAATACCGGTTTGGTGGTGGTGATCTGGGAAGCTCTTGACCTGCCCCTCAATTCTAAATGATAGATTTGCTGGATAATCTTGGTCGTAGGTCCTTGCTTTTCATCACTTTGAATATTTCCTGCCAATCTCCTCTGGCCTGCAAAGTTTCTATTGAGAAATGAGCTGACAGTCTTATCCTAATGGGATCTCCCTTGTAACTAACTGCTTTTCTCTTGCAGCTTTTAAGATTCACTCTTTGCCTTAAAACTTCAGTATTTTAATTACAATTGGTGTGGGCCTCTTTTGGTTTGTCTTGTTTAGGACGCTCTGTGCTTCCTGGGCTTGTGCATTTATTTCCTTTGCCACGATGGGAAAGTTTTCCATCATTATTTCTTCAAATAGGTTCTCAATTCCTTGCTCTCTTTCTTCTCCTTCTGATAATCCTATGATGCAAATGTTGTTACACCTGCTGCTCTTCCTGAGGCCCCTTAAACTATCCCCATTTAAATAATTTTTTTTCTTTTTGCTTTTTGTATTGGGTATTTTCTGCTACCTTGTCTTCCAGATTGCTCACCTGACACCCTGCTTCATCTAAGCTGCTGCTGATTCCATTTAATGTATCCTCCATTTATTTCTGTCTGGTTTGTGTTTTCTATCTCTATTTTTATGTTCCCTGACTCTTTGTTGAAGTCCTCACATAGATCATTGTGCATCCTCATAACCAGTGTTTTGAACTCTGCATCCTCTAGATTGCTTGCCTCCATTTCGTTTAGTCCATTTTCTGAAGTTTGGTCCTGTGTTTTCATTTGGGACATGTCTGTCTCCTCATTTTGGCTGTCTCCCTGTGCTTGTTTCTATGTATGAGGTAGAGCTGCTATGCCTCCCGGTTTTAGTAAGGTGGCCTTATGTCGTGAGTGTCCTGTGGGCCCAGTGGTGCAGCCTCCGTGATCACTCAAGCCAGGTGCTCCTGGTGTATCCTTTGTGTGTGTTGTGTATTCTCCTGTTGTAGCTGAGACTTGGTTGCTGCGGGTATGTCAGCTGGAGGGACTGACCCTCAGGCTGACTGGCTGTGAGAACTGGCCGTGACTACAGGAGACAAGCTATAGTGTGTGGGCTGACCCCACAACACGGAATTTGCTTCAGTGGGTTCTGGTGCCTGCCCACTCTACCCTTTGGCCGTACTGCTTGTGGCATTACTTGAGTGGCGCTCTGGTGTGGTGTGAAGACAGTCACTAAATATGATGGTTCTGGGGCCTCTGCAGAGAGGCTCCCATGTAGGCCAAGGTCAGCCATGGCCTGTGTCTGGCCCAGAGCCACCTGGTTGGAGCTACAAAGTGATCTGCAGTTGGCAGCTGCCTGTGCTGGGCTTGGAGGAGATCTCTCTCTCTCTCTCTCTCTCTCTCTCTCTCTCTCCCTCTGTCTCTCTCTCTCTGTATCAGGTCTTACAACTGTATGAGACTCTTCCAATTATCTAAAAGTAAAAAGTTTCCTTATAAAACTATCATTCCCCAATGGAAAGAACGCAGGCTTCACACCACCTCCAAATGCATTCTCTTTATTTGACAAGGACAACCTGAAGGCGGTGACCTTTGGGAAAGGCATCTCTCATCGTCGTGTACGTTGAGGTCAACCATCACGCTCAGCGAGGTACAAAAATACAAGCATCAGCGACTTCCGTACAATAAATACATAGTCATGCATCCCACAATAAAAGGCACGGAAACTGGTCACTTAGTAGTCATAAAAATTGCTAGCTACGTTAACAAAGCCACCCAAATGATCTGTATAAGGAACTGTAACAATATATTCCAAAGGTGAAAACACATAAAACATCTTTAAAATAGTATGCAATAAATATCTCAATTGTTGTATATATATTTATAAAATTATGCCATTGTAAACACGATGTAAACAAACAAGACTCACGGTTTCTTACCATTATTAAAAGTAATTAGAGCCAAAGTTACGACTTCTGCTCTGTCAGGTACGTTTCACTGACAGGTGTGCGAAGCAGGTGAAAGGCTCCCTCTTCTGTGCACCAAACAGAGCCCATTGTGTAATAAATAGATAGACGTGATCTGCGTCTTTCAGCTACAAAATTTCAAAACAGACTACCGAAAGGTAGTGAATTCTTAACTATCAACAATAAAGCAGAGGCTAAATTAAAACTGTCCTTTGCAATGAAACTTGACTGTCAGCTCTTCCCTCCCTCACAAAGGAACCCTATTGCATAGCCGTCAATAAATCTTCAGAGTTCATTTTGTACAGCTCAAATATTTTTGTTTTGTTTCATCTGCGTATCAGTGCTCTGCAGCACACAAACACTAGGAGTACAGTGACTCTGCGAGGGCTGTCCGGAAAGTGGCCAGCCACGTAACCGTTCTCGTGATAGTGACAGTGGATGGAGTTTTTCCGGATAGCCCTCACAGGCTTAGGCAAGTAGGCTACCTGTTAAATACTATTCCTCCCTACTCCCCAGGAAGAATAACTGAGGCAGAAGCATCACCCTGTAAGTTCTAATGGAGCCTTGCATGAGAGTGCCAGGAAGCATTAACAGCATTTCCCCTCCACTTCGGGTTCACAATGCCCAGCTCACACATTTTGGTGTTACTAACAGGGGTCTATGCCTTCCTGAAGTGGACCTGAAACTCATGTTCTGCAAATCTATTATCTCTTGGGTCACACATGGCATCTCTGTTGTGGAAATGAATGGGGTTCTACAGACGTGATGGAAGATGTACTTCACAAGTCATGGGCAAACATTATTTGTGGCTGACCTGTGAATATAAAAATGGGGTTACTACCCTATGACACAGAATTCGGTTAGGTTTTTGGTGTAGAAGGAGACCACTTCTCTGAAATACCCTGAGGAATACTTGGTTTGAAAAAAATATCCTCCCAATTTCTTACGTGAACGGTAGAAAAATAATTATGAAAACCAACAAACTCTATCAGACAAGAGCTCTGTCTTATTTTATTTGTATCCAAGTATAGCGATGGTGGAGAGATGCCTATTAAGGGAGTGAGGAAGATGGGATTTAATTTATACGCATTCTGGATTACTATTTAATTTTAGAAATTATTAACTTTAAAGAGCTTGTTGTGTTAACCGCACTCATGATTTGGGGACATGGTTGCACAGGGTGGGTGTAGAAAACCTACTGCTCCATTTTTGAAGAGTTTAGAAGTGAGTTTTTCGTTTATCGTAAAGTGAACGTGCATCGGTAGTACCCAGATAACGGATTCTAGTCTCCATGTTCTCCAAGGGGTGAGAGTACAAACAAGCCTTCTTCTTTTTGCATCATTAAAAATGAAGGAGCCATTAGCTGTAAATGACCTGAAATCACATGAATTCAGTCAATATCTCTGGCTGAATGTTATCTTAAAGAAAATTTTTCATCTTCTTTGTTTTTTATTCTTTCTGAAGTCTCATGATTTTGTGTAGGTGACCGGTGTGTTTATGCAAATTGTATACACTGACCCTCTGTAGGAGAGAGAGACACAACCTTTAGGGCGTACTTACGAATTATGAATAAGAATTTGGCAAGCCTCATTTTTAGAAACAAGATTTCAGATTTGTTTGGCAAACATTTCGGGTGAACAGCTAACAAGTTGTTGTAACAACTGCTGTCCCCGCTGTGTCTCTTCCGGTGGCTTCCCAGAGTGCGCGCAGGCTCGTGAAACACGCACACCTCGCGGGGACCTCCCGAGAAGTCCAAGGGTCCGTTTGTGAAAGTACAAAAACACAGAGCAGTTTGGGTTCTCTTATACCTTCGTTCATTCAGAAACACTTATCAAAATCCTATTAAGGGCTGGCTAGACAGTGAGACTACAAAGATAGGAAGAAATCCAGCAGTGGGGAGGAGGCAGGCATATTTAAATGTATTTAAAACAATATGTAAAATTGTTGAACTGCAATATTTTAATAGAAAAAAGTCTCAAGGTTCTATGGCGTGTGGATGGATAAAACCCGTAACTTGGTCTGGGGAATCTGAGCAGTCATGAATGAGTTAACCTTTGGTATGGGATTATGCCAAAGCACTACATGGTGAGTCGTTCCAAATTCTGGAATTACAAAGGTCGCCAGAGACAATGGTGGATCGAGGATGCTCATAAAAATAGGTGGGAAATGGTGGCTGCGGATGCTAAAAAGGATGCCCCCAAATTGAGCTCATAGCGAAGCCTCTCATCGTGCTAAGGTGTCAAGAAAGGAGAGCGTGTTTAAGGGTTCTGAGGCAAAGGGACGCGAAGCCAATTTGGTTCTAGAAAGACTACTGACTCTGCTGACGGTGAGACAGACAGCCTGGAGGTGGGAGCCAGAGGAGGAGGAAAACTGGTTTCTGAGAAAGGCACGGAGGGAATCCCAGTGACGGTTTGTACTAATAAAGGCGACGGGATGATCACTTCACTGCAACTAATCAGAAACGAGCCCGGGCCAATTCCACTTCCGCGGCCGGCACACAGGCAGCGTGCACCTAAGTGCACGGACTGAGGACGCGGGCACATGAAACGCTCCTGTTTGCAAATCCGAAACCAGGACTGCGGGAAGCGTTTGTTTCGTTCCATAGTTTCGGTGGTGAGTGTCTTGGCAGAAGAGTGTAATCACGATGACAACTGTGTCATCTCCCAGAAGCTTCCTGAAAGCCTTTCAAGCAGGAGGAGGAAGAGAGGAAAGAACTGCTCACCTCTGCGGCTTTTCCCACCTCAACCCTGTGTCCAGTAAAAACGCCTGCACAGCTGAAATCTATAAAGAGGGCAGGCTCGAAATAAGATTATTATTAACTTTAATTAAACTACGGTCATCTGTGTTATCGGGTCACGTGGGAAGCAAATTCCCAGAAAACTGGCTTCTCCCTACCACGGTACCAAATCATTCTGGAATCACCAATTAGAGATCTGCCATTATGACAACTCAGTTGTGTTACTAAGATAGGTCGAAAAACCATGTACGCTCTGATTCAACCTTTGCCCTTTTGTCATGCAGCTGACCCCCTCTAATAAGTTATTATATTGTGCTATATATAGTAAATACCAGATTTGGCAAAATCTGTAAGTCAAGGATCAGATAGCCAGTGACCGAATTAAAATGTCAGGCCAAAATAAAGTCAATCACTTACCCTCATCTATATTTAATGATTCTAACCAGGTCATTAATATTTAATGATTCTAACCAGGTCATTTTAATGTACTGCCCTTAACTGTATGCAGATTTCCATTATAGTAATAATCAAGACAATTAGTTCCATTACAGGACGTTTTTGCAGGCATTTTGCACGAGGATGGAGCCAGGGATACACGCTAGGGTCAAAGAGCAAGGAAACCATTCCAACTCCCTCAGCATAGAGACTACGTGACGCCACAGGACACCGTAAGGTACGGGAGTCCCGTGGTCCATTTTTTTTGTGGTCCATTTTTTTAACCACAGATTTAAAGAGACGTGTTGCTCTTTAGGGAGTTAATATAACAACAGTGTGAAGATCTTACCCAGAAGAGAGAAAATTCACTGCTACAGAATCAGTTGCTTGGGGCGGGGTGGAAAACACTACTCCTAAATTTTAGAAGACTTTACAGTGAGTTTTTAGTCTCTCCCCAAATGAGTAACATGAACCTGTACTGCACAGAGGAGCAGGCCCATGAGCTACTCTGGGGCAGGCAGCACTAACGCCACTTCACTCTTATGTTTACCCTGAACGTCAAGGGATATTAACTTAGACTTAACTTTCATGCGACCGTCTTGGAAGCCTTTCTTTATATTTCAAATGACAGCAGGAAAGAAACGGTAACTTTAGGGATGACTCACACTTACGGAGTTCCTTTCGTAAAAGAAAACTTCCCAGGTACTTATAATTGATACTATTACGTGCCATTTCTGATTGGGGAAAATGAGGCACGAAAACATACAGTTTGTAGAAAGGACACAGTGAGCCAGTGCCAAAGTCAGTTATGGAATCCAAGGAACCTCAGCCACATTCCCAGCTGCAGCACCACAGAACTCGGCGACGTAGGTTATGGTAAATTTTCATCATTTTGTTGTTGTTTCAAATGAAAGAAAAACCTCTCTCTGCTAAACATGTCAAGGGGTAGCAGGTTCACAAAACTCTCTGCAGTCCGAGGGGTGTGGTCTGATCTGTGTGCCGGTGTTGTTCTGCGGGAGCCCGCTAAGGCCTCCGGGCGCGTTCCCCCTGCCCCAGCCGCGAAGGTGAGGGAGCAGGCGTGCCCCTCACGTCAGAAACCCAGACCGTGAGGCCATCGTCCACCTGCTACCCCGGCTCCTAAACTGCCACGGAACAGTGGGCCCCCGAGGTCACTGGGTGTGTGGAGAAGACACGTATCCAGTCTCAGCATCGCCAGGTGGCACCTTTGGTTTCTGGGGTATCGTACCTCAGGTACACCCACAGTTTCGGGGCTTCCCTAACGTGGGGTGAACGGTGTCTATGTTCGGACTATTCACTTCCAAGTCTTTCCGCAATGGCCAACCCGAGCCTCCTTCTTCCTTTACTATCCATACAGGGTTTCTCACATATTTTCTTTTCTCCTGACTGCCATCCCTGCTTGTGTAACAGTAATATAAAAATGTAAAATCGTAGTAAATTCTTCATCTCTCACTGCAGTTCTTAAAGCGCTCACAATTCACTGACTGCTTGTACCGTGAACAGCTGAATTCAGGGCTTGGTAAAGTGACTGCCTTGGTGTACGACACTGCGTCACGTAAAGCTCAGGACACTTGTTTTTCCTTCGTGTGATTTTAGTCTACGTGGTAGCTTCTGCCATTGGGTTTTAGAGTTTTAGTCTTTTAGACGCTTGAACAGATAATACTTTTAAACAAAATAACTGGAAACTCAATTAAAATCCCATTGGAAAGAAATCCCATTGACTTAATTGACAGAAACAAACAAACCCTTACCCACCATGGTTCCTATTTGTAAAGTAGCCCGGAGTCAAGGGCAAACACGTCAACATACACATCCTGCAACCTCGTGCTGGTGGTGGAGGCATGTGGTGCTTCTTGGGTTCAAGTTCTTAACGGGCATTTGAATTTCACATTGGCAATACAATCGCTGACATCACTTTTAAAATAAAAATTAAAAATTTACCACGGGTGGGGGGAAGAAAATTTGCCACAGAAAGGAAGTTCTGACTTCAAAATATATATGTATATTGGCAAAATACAGCACAATGAATCCCTTGGCTACATTAAATTCTCAAGAGCGGTGATTTCATTTTGCCCTCATGCCTTTTTCCACATTTATTTTAAACAGGAAAATTATTTTTTAACCAAGTCCCTTTTACTATTCTGTCACCTACAATGGTAAAGAATGCCATGCTTTACGAGGAAAAAAAAACAACAACTGGGCATCTGTTTCACAGAAATGAGTACTTCAAGTACGCAAGCAGATCATTAACAGAGTTAGTACATTCCAAGCGACAGCAGTCACAAGGAAAAAGCTAGAATGTGCACTTTATATAAAGGCGAAACTTCACAACATAATAAATAAAGGTGCTGATTTATACAACTTGTGAAAACCTTCTACTGATGATTACAGGTAATACTGTCATTACCGACGTTGCTGATGACAGCCCTGCCTCACGCAGAGTGAAAGGTAAAATTCTTGTCCCCACAGCCACAAAATCCTCAAAGCTGGTTTGTCAGTAAATATTTTGTCTGCCACAAGTCCAGCAAACTAAAATACATCTTGGCAGCTTGAATAACCAGCATGATAATTATTTTGGTATAAAAAGATAAGAAAAATTTTCATATGAAAATTAATAACACCAGTAAAAGGAGAAACCTGTTGTATAAATAGACATTTTAACATAAAAGTGAGACTTTTATCTTACTTAGCAGGAAGAAAAATATTGGATAAAACTTACTCAAAGATTTGAAAATAATTATCCTATTTTCTCAGCTCTAGATAAATATATTACTCCAATTTATTAGTCATCTTCAATATACAATACATAACTCACGAAACCGGGAATGTTACAATACCAAGCCTTTCACAGAGCTAGCTACCCGTTAGCAGCTGTAAGAAATCTTTAGTTACATATTAGCTTAATACATAGAATGTAGAAGTAGATACGACGAAGCTGTGGTAACCAATAGTGCAATTGAACAGTACGGACCACAAAATATATCCTTTTTCATTTTTAGCTTGTATGTCTTATGCATTATCCTACTTCAATGACATCCTTAAGTGAATATAACACTTACTTTAATACATTCTTAAAGTAACCCTATGTTCCTTTAAGTTTGGCTAATTTACTCTTGAAATGCAGTTCCTATGAAATACCCAGGCTATGAATAAATTCCTATATAATGAATAACTTGTAGCTAAAACAAAATATTTTATGTGGAGTTTTCAGAACTTTTAAGTAGTGGCTTGGTTTCTGTTTTTCCAACAAAAACTTGGAAGTGCATAAAAAACTGAGAGGATATAAATATATGTAAATAGAATATCTTAGTTACATAAAGAAAATTAATCTGTCCACCTCTATTAGTCCTATGTTTTTTAAACACTGTTACTGAGTGTAATGCAATCTCAGTCTCTCTGTTAAACTTCTTTTCCTGCAAATAACAGAAAGAAGTATACACGTAGGTACAGTCCAGCTGTCTCCTATCTCACAGTTCTCTATAAATCTTTAAGCTTTTTATTCTAACAGAAGTTTCTCTAAACAAAACTTGGAGAAAATAATCATGAGAAAACAATAATCAAGATTAAAAATTAATGGTTTGCTTATTATAAAACCAATCGTCAGCTCCTTTTGAAGTTGTGTTTGTTTAGGGAGGCATCCTATTGCAAAGGCAACGTATTACCCATCTGACACAGAAACCGCTATACACAAGTCCCTGGGGAGATGCCACAGCAGACACCAACATGTCCCAGGCCCCACGGGGCTTGGCCTGGGGTAGCTTGGCGTGGCGAGGCGGCCCAGCACGGTAGGACCCAACTGAGAGGCTAGTCCACCGACCAACAGTGTTTGAGGAATCTTCACTTCTCACTCTTTTCAACAGATGTAAACAACGTGGTGTTTTAAAATTGCCAGTTGTATAATATCCCCATCTCTAAACCCTTTTATCTAACTGCGTGTGGAAAATGCAGGATGGGTTTATTTTGGGGGTGGGGCACAGGATAGGAGAAAGCCTATCTGGTCAAGGTTGAGAGAGGAGAGACGTAGTTTTTATAACTTAATGAAAAGCTATCTCCTTAAAGAAGTCACAGCTGTGTAACATGAAAGTCTGCTGCTGTCAGCCCAGCTGGAGGTAGCAGCCCATTTGCTCAGAAGGATGTGTAGAAGTCTCTGCTGTGATTTTCTAAGTCGTAGCTTTGCGTGACTATGTCCTTCCTCAATTTCTATTAAAAATAACTTCCATGAAGATTAAAGTAGTGCCCTCTGTATTCATGAAAATTAGCCAAAGAGCTCTAGGCAGTAATGCTTCGGTAAATTCTATGGATATGTAAAAATTAAGTAAAGGATTAGTGACAGTAAGTCACTGGGAAAGAGCGTATTGTAGAATTAAGGATTTTTGTATTTTGAAGGTCAAGGAAATTACATAGTATTTTTTTCAGGCACTATTTTAAGGACTTAGAAGTTATCTGAAAATCAGGTAAGTTAGCAGAGTAGGAAAAACAGATTTAGTCTCACAAACACGACGTCTGTGAGGGCTTTCATGAAAGTCACTTTATTGGCCATCACTTTGGTCCGTCCCTGCGCCATGCCTAATGACTCATTTAACGTGTGTGCCGCTCGGTGTACTCAAGCACGAACCACGGCGACAGGGTTATCTACCGATAAGAGAAAGTGCAAATGTACAGGCTGCAGGAGCCTGACCTGGGCCCTGCTCGTCCCAGCCCGACGCCTCGGAAACGTTCCCTGTGGCCGACCGTGAACGAATGGGAACGGCGCGTGCGCAGCGAGGCGAACGAATGTCGCCGGTTGGTGACGGGGCCAGGGGGTGCAGGGCTGGAGAGAGGCCAGTGTCCTGTGCTGCACCTGAGCTACCGGAAATAGAACCCCTGGGGAGGCGGGGCTCAAGCAGCCCCGGAACCCCGAAGGAGGACCCAGAAGAGAAAAGCCCGGGGAGGGGGACGAGGGAGCTTCAGCTCACCTCTGGGGTGAGCAGGAGAAGGGACAGGAAGCGGTGGACGGGAGAGTGCGCTACCCTGGGGACCTTTGGGAGACCTCAGGTCCCTAAAATCTAGGAGGGAAGACATGTACCCAGACTAGTGCTCATTCATTACCGGGTGAAACCTGCGGAAGGTTTCCATTCAGTAGGTCTGGAG
Source organism: Lyroderma lyra (assembly GCA_004026885.1). Lineage (NCBI taxonomy): Eukaryota > Metazoa > Chordata > Mammalia > Chiroptera > Megadermatidae > Lyroderma > Lyroderma lyra. The sequence goes on from PVJL010005052.1 coordinate 110,353, forward strand.
TTGGTCTGAGACTGCATGTCCCTAAGTTCCCAGCTAACACACACATTTTGCGTAGCAATGCTCTGGACAAGGGGTGCCCAACCTTGTGGCGTCCCTGGGCCACGCTGGAAGAAGAATTGTCTTGGGTCACACACAAAATACACTCACACGAACGACAGCCGGTGAGCTAAAAAAAAAAGGGGGGGGGGTCCAGGCCTCATTTTCATCAGATTTTCAGGAAGTTACGAATGTGCCTGGGCCACCCCACGCCCTGGGCCGCGGTTGGACAAGCCTGCTCCAGACCAATGCCATCCAGAACTTTTGCGCCAATGGAAATGTCCGACGCCTGCACTGCCCGCTGTGGTTACTGAGCACCTGGAACGTGGCTCGTGCAGCCGAGACACTAAATTCTAATTTAATTTAGATTTAAACAGACACACGTGGCCTGTGGCTAGGATCCCGGACAGCATAGGTCCAGACATCCGTGGCTCTCCTCTTGTCACCCACAGCAGTATCTATCACGGTCCCCAAGTGAACTGATCCACTGATTCCTGTCCACGAGCAACCTTCCTTTTCTAAAGTGCAAACTGGAAAGCTAGTTTCTTTCCCTTGTTTTCTTCCTAAAATTGCACCAGATGCCCCAGGACAGGCACTGAGGTTGGGGAGGAGCGGCGGGTGAGGAAGGTCGGAGGAGGCAGTGAGACCTGGGGCACCATCACTGCCCTGGGCACGTGGGAAACGGGCAAGGCTCGGAGAGGGACGTGGGAAGACGCCCAAGAGAGAAACTGAGGAGACTCCAAAACCCGACTGGGGCCCGGCCCTGTCGCTCTCCTTCTCGAGAAACAAGGTCTTCCTCAGAAAATGGGACTGCAAGGAAGTGACACAGGCTGTGCCTCCTGTCCCCTCACCCCCTGATGACCTGCAGGTGAGGGGGCCCTGTGGCTGGCAGTCAGCAGCAGGGCTGGGCACCGTGTGGCTGGGGCACAGAGGCCCCTGATGCACCCCCCAGGGCTATGACCAGACCCCATGTGGAAGCCCCTCTGTTGCAACCCCATCTGCTATCAGAAGCTGGCCCCTTGTGACACTGACAGGGCCGAAGGAGGCTCGGGGGCACCATCCTGGCACGCAGGTGTGAATCAGGTCAGGCAGGTCCTGCATGGCCATGCACAAAACATATGGGACATCTGCTCCCACTGGCTCAAGAAGATGCAGAAATCGCCATTTTAAGAGGATTTCCCTCCTCCAAAACCTGTCTGCAAGACAATTTTAGCTCACTAAGGACTTCATTACCTGAGGTTGTACAGTATACCAGGGCTGTCTGGAAAAAATCCAGCCACTGTCACTAAAACAACGATTACATGGCTGGATACTCTCCAGACAGCCTTCGTGTGTAAGAGAAGTTATCCAAGAGTGAAAGATCCACATTAAATAAACAAACCAGGAGCCCTGAGACTTGGGCACCCCCTATTTCGGTTTCACAGAGAAGGGCCTGGCAAAGCAGAACACCTTGCAGGGTGAGGGACTACAGAAGGGACTGGAAAGGAAGACCTTTGATTTCAAAGGGGTGGATGACGTTAACATTACTAAGTGAGTGGCTCTCTGTTAAGCGACTTGATGAAATTCCCCTTGAAAATTTTCCATTTATTCACAACTTAGACAGACACGCTTGGTCAGGAACCCACCAGGTTCATTTATTTCTAAGATATCCGAATCTTGTGATTTTTTTACTGGCAGTTAAATATTAAAGTTATAAATAAGAATAAAGTGTCAAATATTTAAACTCTTTTGATATAATCAAAGTATATGTCTGACAATAGTTCATTTTAAATGCTTTCCCACCAGTATGCCTCTTTAAGCATTCAGCAAATAGTTGTCTAAAAACTTTCAATGAGAGGCTATTTCATGATTATATGCACATAAGTGTGAATATCCATATGAATGTGTGTGTGTGTGTATACAGGTATACGTGTCTAGCTGTGTGGGTATGTACAGCTACTGAGCACCTACCTAGAAGGCTACTTTATGAAAATTGTCACCACTGGGTCAGTACACTGTTTACTTCTCTTATATACAAGGTTTTTAAATATTATAATTAGTTTTTTTGGTATAGAATATATAAAGAAAGCTTACTTAAGGACATTTTTATTACTTGGATATGTATGCCTTTGGCTTTCAAAGATTTGATGATTGTAACGTTGATGCCTAATCAGCTCCACTAAAGTAGAGTGGTTTAGAAAAAGGAAAACAGTATCTACCTGATAGCGCACAGGAATTAAGATGATGATAATAATGTAAAGCCCTTGAGAACATATTTGAATTTCTCTTTGTTGGGAAGTTTGTGCCAAGAGTAACTTTAGCTAGTGGGTGGGTCTGGGTGACCCATCAGCATACAAATCCCTCTTGAGACCTGGAGAAGTTTCTGAATGTCAACAGTCCACTATATTATTAATGCAAACAGTCTTAAATAATTATTAAGTTAAAATGGAAAAATAAGAAGAACACTGTATGGGACTTCCGGTTTGGAAAGCATAGTACGTAAGTGCTGTCCGGCAACAGAACGTGGAGTTCTTTGCACATATCCGAGGAACTTCTTTACCTACTGTTCATGACAGGCTGACGGTAAGCTGACTTGCAGAAGACGTGCATCACCTGTTGACTATGGCACAGACACACGTTCACAAATTCTTAGATACAGAATACTTGTGCAAAAGTCCACATCAAAGAACAGAAAGTGACTTTAGTTAACAAAAAGGTACTTGGGTCATAATAAATTAATTCCATGAAAACTAAGTGTTACAGTATTAGATGTGACATGCAAGAAGAAAGGACAATTCAGGCAAGACCATCGTGCATCGAGACACGCCTTCATTCATAATGTCTGGCCACATTCTCCGACCCCTGAGCGCTAGGAATCTGAGGTGACACCAATCCAACATTCAAAGCACTAGTGCATTTATGTCTTAGTCCCCAACTCAGGTTTTAAGGACGAAGCCAAGGCCTCTGATAACGAGACCCGAGGAGTCCTAGCCATATGCTGCCGTGCGGCTGCCCAGGAAGAACATTCCATCTGACCAGGTTAAGGAAAGGAAACACTTTGCAATTCTACCTTTTAGACAATGCAATTGTCTCAGACGCTTCCTACCACGTTACTAATACGAGCATACTTGAACATGTTAGGTTCGCAAAGTAAGAAAATGGATTTATGGAATGTTTCTTTTGTTGTTTTTTTTTGGCACAAAAAAAAAAGTTTCTAATACTTCAAATCAAAAATTTTACCCACAGCAAAATACCAGCCGTGGAGGTGCTTCGGTGGTGCTGACGTAGCTAGGCAGAAGACCATAAGAACAGCCCATTGCATCAAAGAACTTTGTATTAAGTAGCAATTACTTCCCTTCCAAAGAATAGCACCAGTATGGTTACACCTCAGGCTGGGGCGCGCTCCTCCCAAGCTCTTTAATTCCCTGGAGAATTCGCTTCATATGGCCCACTTTCGGTATCCCCAGGTCCTAAAAAAAATAGAAAAAAAGAAAAGAATAAAAAAAGGTACAAGGAAGGAAGAGAAAGAAGATCATTGACAAGGGAAAATTGGGGATAACTCATTTAACTTAGAATTAGCATTCGGTTCATTTGTTTCAGTTTATATTCAATGCCTCAGGAAGGAAAAGCCAGAAAAAAAAAAAGTTTGTAAAACAAAACTAACCTGACACTGAAAAATTACCAACCCGTGCAAAAGCGTGCCCTACACAACCTCTTAAATGTCACATTCTCATAAATGACACACCATGGCAGCTCATCAAGCGTCAAAATTCGTCTCTCTGTTTTTTACAACCCGGGACCTTTTGGGATCTCTGAGAAAAGTCACGTGTGGCACAGGTGCATCTACAAGCAGTCTTCAGGCAACTACGTCAACACGTTTCCCCCAAAGAACATGAAACTTGGAAGTGAGGCCTGGTCCTTAAGGAAGACACCAGGGCCTCGCCCTCCATTTGGAATGCAAATGCACCTGCAGTTGCATTTCGAGCCTTGGAGGTGAGAGGAGTATTTAAATATTCTTGACGCTTTGTCAGGTGTAGGTGTGACAAATTCCTGAAACACAGGTGTCCCTGGGCTGACGCTTTTCCTCCAGCACTCTGGGCTCCTTTTCCTCAGAACTTGTCTTGTTTCCTAAGGAACTATCTTCCTATGAAGGACCAAGCATCCAGGGGTTCACTGAGGGGACGGGTGATGACTGCAGACTGCAGCACCGAGCAGGCAGTGGCAATAAAGACTTGTTGTGGGAATAAATGCCACGTCCCCAAAACGGCCGAAATGGTCACTACCTGGAAACTGAAAGGATGGGTGAAGGCCTGCACACCCTACAGCTCCTGCAAGTGTAAGGGGCACAGTCCATTTGCTAATATGTGAAGTCAAATAACTTCACAAAACTGAGTTTTTTAAATGCTTGAAAATTAGTAAAATGTCTCCCAAAGCAGCCTAAAAAATAGGATTATAAGGTACCACAGAATGACTTTTCTGAGGAAATAAAAATTCCAAATACGCAGTCTATTTTGCAGAGGAAGCATTACTTACCTTTAAACTTTTAAATGAAGTAGACCGGTTTTAAATACACACACGTGTGCACACACACGCGCACGCACACACATGCGTGCACAGTTTTTCCCGTGCAGTTGATGAGCAATTTGAGGTCTGTAGCAGGAGGGCTAGTAACAATTCTGGATCCTTCTGGCCAATATTCTTTCCCTAGGCCGTACTCTTTTCAAGCTTGAGATAATTACAGGGTAAACTTTTACAGCATTTAACTGACTCTGAAATGCATTTTCTCATATGACAGTAGGGCATCAGTGATCAGTCGTAAGGTGATCAATCATACATTCCCTGCGTGTACGCTAAAACTACCTAAAAGCAAGGCCAAATCCTAGAGGAAGACACAATGCCAAGGCCTGCTACCTAAACTGGAAGTGCAAATGCATTTACAATTGTCATCAGCTTCTTGGATTTGAGTGGAATCCTTAACGTTCTTTATACTTCGGGATAACAGTTACCTGATGAGGAAATGTATTTAATACTAAGTAAGTTCATTTTAGGCCAATGGACACTGTATCCTCAAGAATAAAGGCTTTTTTGGGAGAGGCAGGCTGTACCACTGCAGTGTCATGAGATGAATGTTTTCCACAGTTACAGTAACTGCTAAGCAAGATTTTCTTTAGTTTGGGCTCAATACTTTCACGTCTTCCAGGAGTTAGGCTGTGATAAAGTTATACCCCAATATTTATTATGCTCCTTTATTTTTTCCTTATTTTTTACTGGCTTTTCCTTTCTTTGGATGCATAGGCCTAATTTTGCAGAAGCAAATTCCGTTATCCTTCTAGCCACACACACACACACACACAC